>VMKM01000804.1:0-235021 GCA_008360985.2 Macquaria ambigua
GTGTGTGTGTGCGCACGCGCGCGCGCGTGTGTGTGTGCGCGCGCGCGTGTGCGTGTGTGTGTGTGATCAAACTATCCCTGCAAGCCAATATGTTCCCCTTCTAACACAATCAGTGTTAAATATAACAGAGTGTCTGAGGGGTACACTACCCCCCCCAAGGCTGTGTGTGTGTGTGTGTGTGTGTGTGTGTGTGTGTTGACCATACTGTAGTGTACTTTCGGCCTCTTGTCAGTGTGTTTGCCATCCAACACTGTTAGAGTGTGAAAGAAACACAGCTGAGAGGAAAAACAGACGAAGCTGTCTCTTTCAGTTACTATCAAGTACTTTTTATGTGCTGCTACTACTACAAATACTCAGAATACTACAACTAGTACTAAGTAGAAGTAATAGTAGCAGTAGTTGTAGTGGTAGTAGTAGTTGTTGTAGCTGTAGTAGAAGTGGCAATATTTGCTACTTGTAGCTTGTGATTGGATAATTGGCTTTGTGTGGCTTCTAACTGACCAATCAGAAAGAAGTATCAATAACGTGATCATCAAAAACACCTGAACAGAATAATAATTAAAAAAACTTAATTTAGAAAGAGAGAGTTGGATGTTCACATTGGTACCAGTATCAAATTTGCCAGTAATAGTAGTAGCTGTTTAAAGGTAGTAGGTAGACAGAGCCAGGCTAGCAGTTTCCCCCTGTTTCCAGTGTTTGTGCTAAGCTAAGCTAACTAGCTGCTGGCTGTAGCTTCGTGTTTAACGGACAGACATGAGAGTTGAATCAAACACCAGAGCAGAATACAAACTACTTATACAACTACTACCATTACTGCCAGTATTACTACTAATACTGGTACTACAGCTTACTACTACTATCACTAATACTACTACTACTGCTAACGTTAACCTCTCGTCTCCCTGCAGTCGTCCGTCCATCCTCTCATCCCCCTCCTCCTCTACAGTGACAGACACTTCCCTCCTTCCTCCCTGTACAGTCATCCAATCAGTGCATCTGCTGCCAGACAGGCCAACGCCCACTCCAGGACACACCCCTGTTACCACGGCAACAATGTCACCAGGTGAGTTTGTGGAGGTTTCAGGTAAATCTGGATGATTTTACGTTTAAAAAAATCAATAGTAAATTTACTGCAGCCACTACTGAGAAAGTTATACTCATTCTACTACAAACTAAAAGTACTAGTACTATGGCTCCTGTGGCTACTGCTGTTACTACTACTACTACTACTCCTGCTAGTACTACCTCTAGTACTACTTCTAGTACTGCTACAGTGCTGTTACTATTACTACAACAACTACTATTTCTACTACAACTACTGCTACTATACTACTACATCTACTGCAAGTACTACTACTACTTCTAGAAGTAGTGCTGTAAGTCTCTCTGTCTCTCTCTCAATTCAATTCAATTCAGTTCAGTTTGCTTTATTGGCATGAATGTAACGACAATATTGCCAAAGCATCAAGTAATAATGGTATTAAAACAATAATAATAATAATAATAACAATAGTAACAACAACAGTAAGGAAAATAATAAAAAATAAAATAAAATAAAATAGAAATAAGAATAAAAAGGTACAATTTATTTTAAAAAATCAGGAAAATAGCAAAAAAGTTAAATACCCATATGAGAGACTGTCAAAAAGTCACACACTAAACTTCAACACGCAACAAGTCGTGCAATGCAGTGACGACTGTGGTCACTGAGTCTGGATCTGGTCTGGATCTGTCGCTGCTTTGGATCTCTGACAGTAAAGAGATACTCTGCCAATCTGTATTCATGGTTTAGGGTCAGATAGCAGTTCAGTTTGTTTTGAGTTTTGGTTTGATCGGTCCAGTGTTCCAGATAGGCATCTTTTGTTAATTTAATAATGTGGTTTCCTCTGATCAGTGGTTGGAGAGCAGTGCTGGTCTGAGGTTGAACAGTGGTGGCTGTTATTTGATCAGTAAGTCTCAGAACCAGCTGACAGAAGGGACTCTTTTTGGGTTCAGTTCTTGGGTTTGTAGTGCCTGAAAACTCAACTCAGTGTCTTGGGGGCTCAGTGTGAGATGTGTTCTTTTTTTAATGTTAATGATTGATGGGTAACGACCTCATTCTGCCCTGCATGCATTGGTTGGTGTTTTTCTTTGGACGTTTAATATGGACCTACAGAGTTCTGCATGCAGGGCCTCTGTGGGATGCTGGTCCCATCTAGTTAGTCCTGATGACTCAGTGGACCCCAAACTTCACTATCATAGAGGGTGACTGGTTGGATTACACTGTCAAATATTTTAGTCCAAATTCTAACTGGTATGTCTATTTTGTAAAATGTTCTTTTAATTGCATAAAATGCTCTACATGCTTTTAGTTTCAGTGCGTTCACTGCCAGACCAAAGCTACCTCAGCCCAGGTGATCATAGTGTAGGCTGTGATCCAGGTGGGTGTTTCCTAATTTGAACTGATATTTGCTTTCCTGAGATCTGGGCTTCTTTTGGAAGATCATGATTTTAGATTTGTTAAAGTTGACTGTCAGGGCCCAGTTCTGACAGTACTCCTCCAGGAGGTCCAGGTGCTGCTGTAGTCCTTGTTGTGTGGACGACAGCAACAGCAGGTCATCAGCATAGAGCAGGAATTTAGCTTCCTTATTGTTCAGGGTTAGGCCAGGGGTTCCAGACTGCTCCAACAGTACTGCTAGCTCATTAATGTAGATGTTAAATAGAGCTGGAGACAAGCTGTTGCCCTGAAAGACGCCTCTCCCTCGAGTAAAGACATCTGTAGTTTTGACTCCACATTTATTATTGACATACATGACATTCTCTCTCTCTCTCTCTCTCTCTCTGTCCTGTATGTCTCTCGCCCCCCGGCAGCAGCAGACAGGCAGTGAAGAAGCCTCTGAACGCCTTCATGCTCTACATGAAGGAGATGAGACACAAAGTGCTGCAGGAGGGACGAGAGAGACAGAGCGCTGCCATTAACCGCATCCTGGGACGCCGGGTGAGAGACTGAGCTCTGTCGACCCCCTGATGATGTCACAGTGATGTCATCAGGGCTATCTCTCCTATCTTGGGCATGGAGACTACCAGTACACACTTCTAGCAGGAAGTCTGCATCACAAACTGGAGTTTGAAAGACGTGCTGTGTACCGGGCAGGGTGGGTCTGATCAAACACACTCCCCAGGTGCATCATGGGAAATGTAGGATCCAGCATCCAGCACCAACTAATACAACTACTACTGCTTCTACTACTTCTACTACTGCAAAAACTACAACTATTACTACTACTAACTACTACTGCTTCTACTACTACAAAAACAACTTCTACTACAACTACTACTACAGAAACAGCAACTTTTACTACTACTAATACAACTTGTACTGCTTCTACTAATACTACTTCTTCAAAAACTACAACTACTACTGCTTCTAATACTCCTACAACAACAACTACTACTAGTACTACATTTACTTCCATTTCTACTACTCCTGCTACAACAACATTTTGGGAAGTTTCTGTCTGTTAAATATGAAGCTACAGCCAGCAGCCGGTTAGCTTAGCTTAGCATAAAGACTGGAAACGGGGAAACAGCTAGCCTGAATCTGTCCAAAGGTAACAAAATTTGCTTACCAGCACCTCTAAAGCTCACTCATTAACGTGTTATAAAACGGAAATGTACGGGACAATTTCCTGCGTTCCTCTGAGCTAACTCCATGAAGTCACTGCTTCTGGCTGAAAAATAACCCGGCACATAACCCTCCGTAAAACCACAACTTGTTATTTTTTACACTTTACACAAGCGAATAAGCGTAGTTCCCAAAAACTGTTTCTTTATAGTGACAGAAGGTGTTTGAGATTGTTATAAACATTAGAAGGAACACTTTAGTAAATCATTTTTAATATTCAGAGGACTGTGCAGCCTTTGCGGACGTCTGTTAACTGTTTGTCTCTCTCTCTCAGTGGCATGCTCTGTCGCGCTCCGAACAGTCCAAATATTACGATCTGGCCCAGAAGGAGAGACTGCTCCACATGCAGCTTTACCCTGGATGGTCCGCCAGGGATAACTACGTACGTACTGATTATCCACCACGTTTACTGTGTGCGTGTCTCAGAGAGCTTCAGTTTCTTCTTCTTTTCTTTTTCAGGGTAAAAGGAAACGGAAGCGGAGCCAGCAGCCCGCAGGAAGCTGCCCCAGGTCGGGTTAAAAGACAAGAAAAGAAATGGCTTGTTCTTCATCTTTAATACCTGTATATAAAATATATTATTATGTATTAATAATCTGGATCTGCAAAGTAACTAAAGCTGTCAAATAAACTAGTGCAGTAAAAAGTACAATATTTGCTTCCGACTTGTAGCGGAGTAGAAGTATAAAGTAGCATAACATGGAAATACTAAGAACCTCAAAATTGTACTATAGTACAGTACTTGAGTAAATGTACCTCGCAACTTACAGGACTTAAAAGATCTGCTGCTAATGTCTTGGTGCCAGATACCACAGCACACCTTCAGAGGTCTAGTGGAGTCCATGCCTCGAGGGATCAGGGCTGTTTTGGCGGCAAAAGGGGGACCTACATAATATTAGGCAGGTGGTCATAATGTTATGGCTGATCGGTGTATATATGTGTAGAGATAAAGTCAGAGGATCAACAAAGTCATTAGGATTCACCCTTTGGGAACCATGAATGGACTACATTTTATGGCAACCCATCCAGTATTTGTTGAGATATTTCAGTCTGGACAAAGTGGTCGACAGATCAACCCACCAACCTACCAACCAACAGACCGACATTACCATGCCTAGAGCCATAAATAGCAGCATATCCATAAAAAGAGCGACACAGGTGGTATAACTCTTTTTAATCTCAGCTATAACAGAAAGGCTTGCTGTGTAGAGCAGGAGGTTTTTTTTTGTGTGTGTTGAAGAATATATATAACTTCTATATTTAAATCCTATTGGTCCTGCTTTGAGTCCTCTTATCGTTCATTTTATTTTTAGTGGTGAGGATGATGTTGAATAAATAAGTAAAATAATATATAATGCCACATACAATCAAACATACTCAGGCTACTTACATACTCAGGTATGTGCGTGTTACACTTTTAAGTTACAAGAACTAATACCAACTTAAAAAAAGAAAGTTTTAATTACAATTATTTTAAAAATACAGTAGCCTAATATAAATAATCAATAACAAATCATTTTAGACAGATACATAGGTAAACTTACAAAGAGGTAAAAAAAAAAAAAAAAGGGGATAAAAATAAAATTAGAAAAATAAATATATTGCCACAGTTTACGGGTATATAGCCGACGGATAACCGGAACCTTGTGCAAAACCCGTCAAACCCACAGAACTCTTAAGAGCGACGGACTTCCTGCCAGTGCTTGATTGCATAAAATATACATTAGACCACTGATAAGGTCAGGCCGTCTGCATTAATTTAAGTTTTAATGATGACTAATTGATACATTTATGTAGAATTTATCATTTATAAAACATGTATCGTGTTGGAAATAAAATACAATTTTACCACGAAACAGGAAGTGAAAGAAACTAACCAATCAGCTTCACGGAATGATGGCGATGATGGCAGTATGGTGTGTGAAGGTTAACGTTAGTTAAAACGTTTACGAAACGACTACGATTAATTGAACTACAACGTTAATATTTATTTAACTAGAGGCACGTGCGTTTTACTAGCGTATACAGTGTGTAACTAAACAACGGTGCGTACTTCCTCCCAGGCTACAGACTCAGGTAAGACACCATGTTATTAGTCTGCTGTTGAGAATGCTAACCTTAGCGGAGCACATGAAGTGCTCTCATGTTGTTTCATGAGGGGTTTTCATCAAGGTTTTAGGGAAGTCAAAACCGTAAAGCCTGTTGACATCTACTTTTAACATGACGATTAAGACACTAAAAACATATCCACTAACATGAACTCACAGTGTTCAGTCAGTGTGATAATGTGGACAGACAGACATTCATTTTGCTCAAATATAAGATCACAAGTATATAAATAAAATACTCTTGCACATAGCACACTTAAAAATAACACTTTAACTTCACAAACCCTACAATCAAAATAAGACTTAATTTGCAGGAAACCAATGTGTCTGTATTTAGAGTGAAACTGAAAGTTTTGATTTTTGATTGATCACAAGTGCCAAACCTTCAGTTGTTCCAGCCTCTCGGTTGTGAGGATCTTTCTCTGTTTTATATCATTATAAAGTGAATCATCTTGGACTCTGGGAAACAGTGATAGACATCTTTTTTTCCACAGTTTTCTGACATTTTATAGACTTAAAAAAGCCCTCCATCACAGCATGCAAACACATAAAAAGTATTTTATTTGTTACAGGTTCATTACAATGATAGGTTACTCTGTCATGAAAATACACTTCCCTACAGATGCTGGCTGGAAGCAGAGACCTGCCCATCACAAGCAGCAGTCCCAAAGGGAATAAACATGGGTAGAAAACTGAACAGGTCTACAGGGCACAGGTAGAGGTCAGGGGGCCCCAAAGCCAGAGTATCTGTATGAAGTGATTATTATTAATACAGCTCGACTGATACAGGATTTTTGAGGCAGATACTGATATTGATATTTGAGAGTTTAAAAAATTATATATATTATCGGCTGATATTCATTTTCTAAACATAAATAAACATTTTTGACAAGGTTCCCTAATTTAAAAAAAAAAAAGTAATACATGTACTGGGCAGGACATTTTACTGTTGAAATTTAAACTAAATGGTGACACAACATATCTTTGGCATTTCTGTACTGCTCAGTTATAAGTAGTGATGTCTTAATTGTGTGGGTTTTTTTGTTCCTAATCCTGATCAGTCTTTTAAAATTGAGTGTCTGCCAGCCAGATTATCCAGAGTAAACAGAACACTCACTGATGTTCAGGTGTAGTTGTGAACCAACAGCAGCACTTTAGAGTTCTGCTTCACCTGCAGAATGTTGCTAAAAGAGACATAAAACAACTAGAAATGACCCAAACATATTCAGCTTACTATTATGTATGACAAAAAAAGCAAATTCTCACATTTGAGATGCTTGAACCAGAGAAAATTTGGCCTTTTTGCTTGAAAAATGAATTGGTACGCACTCTACCAGGTGAGCTCCCGGGACACCCCCAGATAATCAATGTCTGTATCAACCTCAAAAATCCTGTATTGCTCGTGCTCGGCTGATTAGTGGCCCCCACTTTCACTCCTCCACCTTGGTGTTTGTATCGTGCGCAAACCTCCATTAAAGTTGTAAAACAGCCGTTCATTTTCCCCAAATTCTCAGTAAGCTCAGAGCTAACAGTGAAGCTAGCTCGCTGCCTGGAGACGGTGACTCTGCTCTTGTGTACACAGAGGACAGTGAGCTTTCAGTCACAAATGCCTGTGATTTGTCAGCCACAGCACCTGTCGATAGGGAGCGCTTGATGAAATACAGCGCATCCCAGCACGCACTCTAAACGCAAAGCTCAGCATCTCACCTGATCAAAGTTGTGATTGCGATTATTGTATAATTGATTATGTAACCATAGTGTGCAAAGGGTGTTCCGTGCTCAGTGAATGCCCCACACACATGATATGGAATTTATATTCTACCTACTCAAGTCTTCTCTCTGCTCTGTTCAGCAGTCATGGCCGGTCTGTCCAGCTATGCCGTGCGCATGGCCAGACTGAGCGCACAGATCTTTGGCGAGGTTGTGCGTCCGACAGACTCCAGATCCATGAAGGTGGTCCAGCTGTTCCAGGAGCCTCCCATGGCCAAGAGGAAGGAAGTGTATGACTGGTACCCACACCACAAGATTTACTACACCATGACCCAGAAGCTAAGGTTCATGGGACTGTTCAGGTACTGCAGAAACTGCTCAACCACCCTGTTATGTTGACACAGGTTGTGACTTGTGCCAAAAATGTAGGCTTGATCAGTGCTTGAAATCTATGTTCTAAGAAAAAGTAAAATATACCTTCCACTGAAACAAACCTGGTAAATTCTGTTGCTGTTAAGCAACCGTCAATGGTTGTGTTTCCATTTCCATAAACTTATTTTTTATGCGCATTAGAAAAGCTGTGTGGAAACGGCAAAATTCGATAAAACTTCCTCAATTGCTCAAAACGTTTTTACGCTCGCTTGAGGTGGTTTTTGCTTTTGTCAAAAAAGAGCTGATGTGCTAAATGGAAACGCCTTTGCCGAATAAGTTCTGATGTAGCGAACATTTAACTCACCTGACTGATCAGCTGTTTCCACTGAACCGTTGCTTATTCATTTGTCTTCGTCTCCGGACTCACAAACATAGTCAACACTAGCTGACATGAAAGAACAATTCAAACTTGCCCAATAGAAACAAACTCCTGACCTCAATTCTTCCTGCAAGTGTTTTACATTAAAGGCCTACCAAGACAAGGAGGTATTATGCCCTCTGAGCTGCTAGAAGGATTTGAATGTGAAACATCTATGCAGGAAGAGTCATCGAAAAAATGGCAAAGTAGAATTAATCGGTGAGTGAGAATGGTATTTCGGTTAAAAAGAGAAACTCCGAGCATTAGTGTAGACCTAACCCTCAGTAAGCATGGTGAGAGTTTTAATCAAATGTTTTTTTTCTTCCTCCTCAGAGACGAGCATGAAGACTTCAAGGAGGAGATGCGTCGCCTGAAGAAACTGAGAGGAAAAGGGAAACCAAAGAAAGGAGAGGGGAAGAGAGCGGGCAAGAAGAAATGAGCTGCAACATTTCTACTCCTCCATCTTTACACAGGACTTTTTCTTTTTATGGAGGCAGACAGCATTGGACTGTATACACTATCATTGTGGGGGGATGCTAATCCTGAAAGAATTCCATTGGTCTGGTCAGGACCGTCCAGTTTGCTTTGTCTGAAGCTTTTGTATGTAGGCAAGAATAATACCTTAGGTCAACATTACACATGAAACATTCTCATCTATGTTGGTTGAACTGAAGTAGATTCCATCCTTTCATTGTTGAACAGTGTTTGATCTCTTGCATTTAAGTTGCAGAAGGTGAAACAGTATGGAATCACAAACAGCCCAGCTAATATGTGCCTTTCAGTTGGGTACTACTAAAACAAGCTGATAATTATCATCATCTAAGAGCACTATACAACACAGGGTTCGTACAAAGTCTTGAAAGTTTGGAAAATGCGTAATTTTAACCATTGTGTTTTCAAGGTTAGGAATATGCTTCAAATATACTCGTTGAAAAATGCTTTTTTTTCATCATCTACACAATCACTTATGTAAACCAAAAAGCTTTTAATATTTGAAATGAAATTATCCCGTTGTCATATTTGTCTTCTGGCATTTATAGGAACAACTTAGATGTGGTGATAAAAGCTTTGAGAGTCTGGATATTTTTGGTTTAGGTACCTTGAAAGTGTTTGAAAAGTGCTTGAATTTTACTCTTAAAAAGTTGTACAAACCCTGATAACAATAAGAAGCCTATTATGTATATTATTCAGGACAGTGACTTTAAATCTTTGCATCGGAAATAACATTTTGGCATTGAAAACAAAAGCTGAACTGAAAAAGGAAACATTGGCATTGAAACAGGCCAAGTTTTTATTGGAACTGAAAAAAGTTCCAGTGAAAAATAAAACACAGGCATTAAAAATTATTTTATTTTCTCTTGATATTCTTTGCATTCTGGTGTGTTTTTCAGTGACGATCTTCTGATTTTTTTCCCTTCATGTCAGACTTGAAGAAAAAATGAGAAGATTTTCATCACTGAAAAACACATCAGAATGTAATTGTATCAAAATAAAATAATATTGTTTTAAAGCCTGTTTTATTTTTCAGTGGAACTTTTTTACTACTTTTTTCAGTGCCAATACAACTTTTCCCAATACAAGTGTTTCAATGTCAATATATCCTTTTTCAGTTCAGATTAGTTTTCTATGCCAAGATTTAAAGTCACTGTCCAGGCGCCATAGCCTATGGACATGTCTTTTCAAGATTCATGGATTAATAACACATTTTGGTCTATTCAACTCTGGTGTTCACTGGTGTTATCTTAACTGTTAATGGAACAGACGTCTTTCATGTTTTCAAAATAAAATCAATGGGAAGAATGTGTAGAATGTTGGAAAGCTCTTTCTGCCTGCTGTTCAAAAGCATTGCAGTAAAATCCACAACACAGTACACAGATGTTGGTATGGTATTACGTGTTCCAGTAAATATGTGGGTGTATCTAACGCTAGGCCATATCATGGTTTGGTTTTTTTTTTTGCCATAAAATTAAATTATGACTGGAAAATAAACAGTTGTATGTACAATGTCTCACATCTCAGCTGTGGAACCCTGTATGTCCTAAGCTCAAGGTCTGAGAGAATATTCTGACATGCACTGGGTCACTGCTGACAGGTACAGGACAGGAAAAAAAATGCACTAAACTAGGCTTTCGCTGGTCCAATTTCACAGTTACAGATGTGGCTTCAAGCCTGGATGACCAACTGCCTCTGGACCCCAGAGGCCCCCAAAGTCCATTACATGTCAGTTAGATCTGGTAATTCATTTTTTTTTGTAAATTTGCTTGAGAATTTTCACCACAACAGTACAATAGTTGTTTACAACAGTTCCCAAGCCTTGCATTATCAGTCTCCAAAAAGCTTGTGTGGTTTTGAATACTGTTAATTGATTTTTCCAATATAGGATTGTCAAATATTAGTGATGTCCAGTGTGACAGATACATTTTTTTCTTTCCAATTAAGTCATTTTGTTTTCTGTAGTGGATTCAGTAGAAATTCATTTGCTGGTATATTTGGAGATTTGAAGCTTGCTGAGGTCTCCGACAAGGCATATAGTTGGGTGAAGGGGAACACTCCAGCCAATAATGGTGGATAGTCGATGTAATCTAGTGGGTGGGTTCTTTGCCATATTGTATACTGTATTAGCTGTATTTTGCAGTGGAAAACATTTGGATAGACATAGAGGACCAGAATTTAAAGAAGTGAAGACATTTTGAATCAACATTCTTCACAATCAGGTTCTGAAGTGTGAATAGGCTCTGTTGAGGCCCTGTGTCCAAATCTAGTTTTAAGACCTTTATTATTTGAGTTTATGTTGTGCTCATGTGGTAAATATTCAGAAAATAAAGTTGCGATTAATCAAATTACCACCAACTGACACGCAACATACCTGGGACCCAGTACTGTTAATGCAGAGTAGGGATTTCCAGCACAACTTGGGAGAAGGAAAAAGTCTGAAGAGGTCAAAACTCCAGCAACACTTGTAGTATAAGGAACAACTTTCAACAGTACTGTAGTACCTAGTACTGTTAGTCCAGGACAGAGAAAACAAAAAAAGCTGAAGAAAATACTGAAGCCTTATTTCACACAGAAAAATTGCCTGGACAATATTATTGGCACCTTCTAAAAAGTTGCAAGAAATAATTGGATTTCAAGCAGGTGATTCACCTTACAGGAGCGTGCAATCTAATAATCACTCATTCAGCCAGTTTAAATGGAGCAGAGTACTCATTCTGCTGTTTTGTGTCACTGAGCATGGAGGGAAAAAAGTAGAGAATTGTCTAAGGAGGTCAGACAGAAGATCATAGCCAAATATGAACAATCTCAAGGCTACAAGTCCATCTCCAGAGACCTTCATGTTCCTGTGTCCACCGTGCGCAATATTATCAAGAAGTTAAAGGCCCATGGTACTGTAGCCCCCCTCCCTGGAAGAGGACGCAAGAGAAAAGTTGACCAAAAACTGCTGCGAAGGATTGTTCGAATGGTGGAGAAAGGACCTCGGACAGCTGCAAAACAGATTCAAGCTGACCTCCAGACACAAGGTACAATCGTTTCAACTCGCACCAACCTAATGAAAGGGGGTTCTATGGTAGGAGACCCAGAACCCACTGCTGAGAGAACAAGAAAGCCCGGCTGGAGTTTGCCAAAAAACACCTGAACAAGCCAAAATCCTTCTGGGAGAATTCCCTGTGGACAGAGACCAAATTAGAGCTATTTGATAAATTGCATAAACTCTGTTAACAGAAAAAAAAAATAAAATGAAACCCTCAAAGAAAATAACACTGTACCAACAGTCAAACATGGAGGAGGAGTTCACTGATGTTTTGGAGTTGCTTTGCTGCCTCTGGTACTGGGTGCCTTGAATGTGTGCGTGGCATCATGAAATCGGGAAACTACCAAGGTATTTTGGAGCGCAATGTTCCAGTGTCACAAAGCTGCGTCTCCGTCGAAGGTCATGGGTCCTCCAGCAGGACAATGACCCAAAACACACATCAAAAGCACCCAGGAATGGTTCAAAAGAAAACGCTGGACTGTTCTAAAGTGGCCAGCAATGAGTCCAGATCTGAATCCCATTCATTGGATCTCATTGGAGAGATCTGAAAACAGCAGTTAGAAGAAGGCACCCTTCAAATCTGAGAGAAGTTGGCAAAAGAAGAGTGGGCCAAATTGTCAGTAGAGAATCTCATTGAAGTCTATAGGAAGCGCTTGACAGCTGTTCCAAAGGCTGTGCTACCAAATATTAAATCTAGGGTGTCAATCATTTTGTCAACGCCATTTATGTTAATTTTATGTTTTTAAAATGATGATGTTAAGTTCTGAATCAAAATCAAAGTTAGGCTACTGTACTGTGCCAATTTAAACCATAATTTATTTGTTATTCTAACCTTGGCTAATGACTAGGTTACTACGTTTTCATGATCTACTGGGAATTGCAGAGGGAGGAGGACTAAACCCATAATTAACCAGGTAATAATAATAATAATATATTTTTGTGCCAAGTTAACAGTAGTAGCTCTGTGCCACCCATCCAGTCCTGAGGCTTGGAAGCTCCGTCCTGTGTCTCTGTCTCCCCCTCCTGTCCTCAGAACCAGCCTTCGCTTCCCTCTATTATTTTCCACTCAGTTTCTCGCAGTTTAAAATGGCGGCGTTGAGCAGCGCCGAGTCCCCACCGCCCGTCTTTAACGGAGACACCGCGGAGCGGGAGCCGGGCAGGGAGCGGGGCCTGGAGGAGCTGGGTGCCGGGCTGGACTCCTCCTGCACGTCGGGGATCCCCGGAGGTCCGCAGGATGAGGAGGTAAGCGCTAACGGCGGCGGGGTAGCGGGTCTAAGCTGGGCAGGGGACACGGGCTCCGAGCGGAGGTAATTGGATGTAAATCTTCAGGAAACACCGGCTGTAACATGGATCTTGGGGGATGCAGTGCAGGGGGCAAGACGATGCATTAAATGTAAACGATTGATTCGAGCGCTGGGTTTTCGCAACCCTCGGCTTCCACTTAAGAGAAAATGCGACAGACTAATGTGAGCAGGAGAGGAATGCTTTCTTCGGCGGAGCCTGTGTTTATTTCGGGCCTGCTTTATTCCATTCGCTCCTGGCTTCGTTTTCCAAGCTCACTGCAGCTGCAGCCTGGTGCGCCAACAGAGCACACACATCCGCTGTTGACGCAACAAAGACACGCAATTACACTGCTTTCTAATGCATGCTAGTGAATTATAATGTGCCCAAAGTTTCATTTTCACTAAACCCGCTGGGGTTCTTTACCTCAAAGGGGTGATGGTTGTGGTGGTGGTGATGATGATGATGATGATGATGGAAGTGGAGGCTAACTCAAGTCGTGCTTGTGTTTTTGAGGTGTAATTTAGCTACACAGGCTACTTTTATTTATATTACAGGCTTTACAATCACCGCCCCCACGTCCATAGACACACACACAGGCGGAGCCATCAGTCAGGCTGTGTCCTTGTCGTTTAATGCACAGTGACCATGTAGCCTAGCCTGGAAATTTGTCTTCAGTCTGCAGGTCAGAGGCCTCACTGCTGGACCATTACAGCAGGCTACATCACACTAGCAGGATACATACAGTCAGAGTCAGCATCATATTTAAAAGTTCGTAATGTATAATGTCACTACTAATATCACACGTCCTACCTCTACAATAAAACAGAGGCCAGCACGTTCTCCATTCCATGCTTAAAATGACAAATGTCTCATTCTGTGACGTGCCCCTCACTTATGTAGCCCTTGGCCCCAATTTTAGGTCCAAAAATTCTCATCACTGCAGCAGTTAAGAGTTTTCTTTTTAACATGTCAGTTTGACAATGGCATGGTTTTATACTTTTATTTTCAGGAGCGTGAGAGCTCCAGAGGGATGATATGGAAACGCTGATATACTTATACTATTACTAGTCTGTGCTGCAGAGGTTGAGATATCCTGACCTTTGTCCCCTAGTATGGGACAAGCTCCAAAACACTGGACCCTACATTTCCCATATTGCAACCCATACCACTTTTTCGCTAGACCCTTCCTGCCTGGTAAATGCCCACAATTTTCTCAACTCCACCGTCCCAGTCTGTTACACCCACTTCTCTTATATATTTGACATAAAATGACATCACTATGACATCATCAGGGTTATATTCTTCAGTCTTAGAACTCTACTGTGACCATGTCAGCATATCAAGCTCCTAACCTCATAAATTTGTTGAGTTTTGTTTTCAGAGGGGTACCATGTCTTTTCTCTCATTCTCTTTGATTGAACGTTAAATCATAACTCCAGCTGTTTTCAACCTGTTATCAATAAGGCTGGGATTTCTAACCAGTTGCTGCCTGATGGTAGGAGAAACATATTCAAAACCTAGGTGACTAAAATCTACTGGAGGTTGTATTGGGCCATAAAAAACAGTTTTTATTGACATCCACATTGCTTTGCTCTTTGACATAAAATATTAAAGGGCCCTACCTACTAAGTTGTCAATACTTCAAAACATGCTTTTAACTTGAGTTCGTTCCTTCCAGACAGCCATTGGCTTCAGTTCATTTGAGTTTGATATAAAAATCTTGAAACTTGCTGCAGATGGATAATCTGAACTGAACATTTATAGCCCTTTTCCTAGAACTATTTTCTTGAAGTTTTAGTCCCAGGAACTAAACTCCAGTAAGGTCTGAATTATTATTTTTATTATTGATTAATTTTGTGATTATTTTCTCAATTAAGCAATTCATTATTTTGTCTAAAATGTCAGTAAATAGTGAAAAATACAAAGTATAATTTTCCGGACCCCAATGTGACTTGACTTGTGTCTTCAGATGTCTTGTTTTGTCTGACCAACAGTCCAAAACCCAAAGATCTTCAGTTTACTATGATATAAAACAGAGAACAGCAGTAAGTGTTCACACTGGAGAAGATTGAACCAGAGAATGTTTAGTGTTATTGAAGATTAATCAATTCACAGAGTTGCTGGTTAATTTTTTGTGAATTGACTAATTGATTACTAACTGTTCCACCTCAGAAGTCTATTGCAAGAACTAAAAAGGTCCTTTTAGTGTTTCCCACCATTTCCAAATCCCAGTGAATATTAGGTAATCACTAGTACAATCAGTACACCTTGTTTGCTGTTGCAGGTTTTTAAAAATGGCGGTTGTTAAATTTGTGCACTAACATTCAGTGCATTGAACTCCACCCTGAAAGTTCTTGTGCCATTGGAAAGTACAACCCCTTGAGCAGGAACTTTTTAGGGGACAGGAACTACATTTTGATCCTGGTGCATGCAGTTGAAATTCAGAGAGTTCCAGAGTTCCTAAAAAAATCACAATTTTTATGATTAATCATGCTACCCTAGATTGCTCTCATTTTGGTGGTTAATAGAATCCTTTAGTAATTGAAATCAACTATTGGCTCATAATTGTTGCTAGGTGATGTGGCCACCTGTTGTATTTACTGAATAAAATCCCTTTTTTATACTGTAAATTCTCAAATATATGTACTTGTAAATGTACATTTCCACAGCTTTAGTTTCATCAGCACAACAATAGCCATGTCATACTCACCCAGGGGCCTAAATTAGTACCCGCCACTCGCCAAATGCGAGTAAAAATCTACGTTTGCGTATAGTCAGCCGCCATTGGTGGGTTGCTGAAGTAAGTCTACTTCATTACAAACTCTCATCACTACAATGCATAAGTTGTTTGAGCATGTTTGTTTTGCATTGACTCTGCACACTGGTGGCGGCGTGCAACGTATGATCGTCAATAATTGTATCGCAATTCTTTGATTGACCCTCACTGTCCACCGTCGCTACGGTTTCACTTGCTTTATCTAGCTAGCCACCCGGCTCGATTATCAGTACAACAGAGGAGAATTTCGCATACCACAAAGAGAGTATGCAAGTATGTGGTGGCACATTGCTGGAGTAGATCAACCTAAAAGGAAAAATGAAGAGCACGGTGGAAATAAAATTTATAGAGAAGTTGCGCTTCACAGATAAGGGGGCGAGGAGAGATCGTATCTTATGCAGTTTTATGGCCAGTTGAAAAATATTTTGACCAGTACATTTTTTCAGTTTACCATCCATTGACAGATAAACCAAAAAGTTAATTTTGGACTCTGTACTCACCACTCTTCTGCTCTCAATTTCTATTTTCCTTCTGTCAAGCTACTGTCAATAGCCGTGTTTCCATAATCGTATTTTTATACGCATTTTGAAGTATCGCATTAGAAAACCTTTATGGAAACGGCAGAATTCGATAAAACTTCCTCAGATGCGCTAAATGGGATATGGAAACTCCTTTGCAGAATAAGTTCTGACATAGCGAACATTTAACTCGCATGACGCTAAGCAACAAGCATAGTTTCAAAAGTTTGCTTAAAATTCGCTTGACAATTGAATAGAAACACAGCTAATGAAACTCAACACTTCCTGCGCAGATGTTTCACACATTGTGTGACATTATACCTTCATGAATATTCATGCAAATGTAACTTATAGTTAATCAGAATTTGAAAACCACTTTTACGGACAACTTCAATGCTTCAACGGACAGTTCAAGTTAGGTTCTAATTTCTGTATTACTATTATCACAGAATCTTCCCTCAAATTCTTTAATGTCTGGGTCTGTCTCCAAGGAAAAGACCAGCGGCTCTGTTCAGAATGTCTGCCTAGACAAATATCAGATAATGAAGAGGACACAGCTCAATGCCACTGTAGTAAAGAGACAACAAACCTCATTTTCAACAGTCGCTTCCTACTGAAATGTTTGAAAAAACGTTTTTAAATAAAAGCTCATGCAAACCACATGGTCAAACCCACAGCCAGTGTGATCTGAGAGATAACACTGTAATGCTCACACAGCCAGCTGTGGTAAGCTGGCAGTAAATATGACAACAGATTAGCTGGCTAGCTGTAGAGCTAGCTCTCGTGACCTCCTGTGACACCTTGCAGGTCATATTGATTGCTCAAGTGTCTCCCCTGTCCCTGGTGCCTTCTTCCTGATCACCTCTGTACATCTGAAAGCTCTGATTGGTCTGGGTCCAATGTGTGGTCTGCCATATCTCTCGGGCCAAGTCATGGCAGGAATTTATGACGTAATGTGACATGTTCACCATTACGAAAGGCAAAAATATGGTGTAGTCTGACCCTGGCATTAGTGAGAATCTCAGTGCCCTGTTACACTATCCAGAGGAGGCCAAGGCAGGGGAAGATTCAGTGTGTAGGTATCCAACTCTGGTTGATGTTCATTTACTGAAAAATATCAGTTTAACATTGTTCATTGTTTCCCTGCAGATCTGGAATATCAAACAGATGATAAAGTTGACACAAGAACACTTGGAGGCTCTTCTGGACAAGTTTGGAGGAGAACACAATCCTCCTTCCATATATCTAGAGGTAAGATATGTTTGACTTTAATATATAGTTGTTTTTCTATATAGTTGCAGAAGAAGAAATCTTGTAAATGTCACTTCAGGCATTGAAGCTGTGGAGTCAGTGTTCTCTGGTGTGTTGTCTCTGTCAGGCCTATGAAGAGTACACCAGTAAACTGGACGCCCTGCAGCAGAGGGAGCAGCAGCTGCTGGAGGCCATGGGCAACGGTACAGACTTCTCCTGCTCTCCTTCTCCCAGCAATATCTGCAGCAATCTGGAGGTCAAGATGGGAGGTTGTGGCGTTGGAGGGGGGGCTCAGGCCTTTCCCTCAGCCCCCAACACCTTGGCTGTCCTGCAGACCCCCACCGATGCTGGCCGAGCCAATCCTCGCTCCCCCCAGAAGCCCATCGTCAGGGTCTTCCTGCCCAACAAACAGAGAACAGTGGTATGTCTGACGTCCTCTCTGAGGATACGTATGTAGTGGACATGATTCTAAGGTTTTGGATTTTGATTGTCGATGATTATAAGAAACCAAAACCACATACATTTTAATTTGCAATAGAAACTATTGCTCCTTATGACAAGTAATGCCAAGTTTCCTTGAAAATTAGGCAGGCTACAGTGTCTTAGGATGCAATGACATCAGTTATGTTGGGAGGGGCTTATTTGATTTTAACATCCACTACAGCAGTTGCTATAAAAAACTGCTGTTTACAACGTAAACATTTACTTTGTGAAAACACTACAGCTCTCATGAAAAAACTACAAGCGCTGCAGAGCGGGTTCTTACGTCATCGTAACTTGGTTTCGTCCACATTCATAAAATTCACCAACTTTCTGGTTGTAATCTCGGCTGTCTAAAAACTTCTACAGTGTTCAGTCCTCTCCGTCCTGCTGTTATTACAGACATTTCTGAACTAAACGTGACCCCTCAACTTTTTTAAATTTAAAAATGTATCGGCTGATATTACATTTTCTCATACACGCATAATATAAATCGTTTTGATTTGACTGGTTCATTTTACAGTTGAGGGTTTGTCAGTGTTCTCTGTAGGACAAATGATGTAATTTAGACACTGTTTCTGAATGACATGTCTTGACATTTCTGTACTGACATTTACTGTTACTTACGACTGTTACGAAAACCAGAGAGCCACAGAAGGCAGATTATGGCACAGAGAGCAGACAGGTCTGTCATGCTTGAGGCCTTTTTACACTGTGCAATTTTGGGCCGTACCAGATGAAAGTTGACAATTAAGAGAGAAATGTGGCAAAATCTTTGGTCATCAATCCAAAACAGTGGTCCTAGATCTCACTGTGAGACACATCCGCTGTCAATTCAGAGCTTTGGTGACCAAAGACAGCATGTGTCAGAAATTCAGGACCAAATTCTCACAATGGGACTGCTGCTACCAATCAGAATTTGGCATGGAATCTCTACAACGCAGGTGGCGACTGGCGGGTGCAAAGTTAGCACAACCCATAGAGACACAATGGCCACATTTATGGGAAATACACCAGGTTGAAATATATGGGAATTTCCCTTTGAGGCCGTTGCAAAATATTTGCAACTTGGGGAGTGAACATATTGTTCAAACAGAGTCATTGCCAACTGCCACAAAGCCATTTCATATTGAACACAGCCCAGGTGTGAGAATCTAAACAAAATCACTAAAAAGAGTTTTTTTTAAATTGTAGTTCAGACTTACCAAAAGGAAGTAGTAACTTCTGTGAGGTTTAGGGTCAGTGGGGCACTGAGTTAAGTGGAGCTGAGCAGCCTGACATTAGTTTCATTTGCCCATTTACAGGACGTTTTTTTCAGAGTGTTTTGGCTCTCTGCAGGTTGATAAGTGTGAGGCCCAGGGAAATTAGTAAATGTAGGTGACCCCCTTTCACTTTGATGAGCTCCATAATGGCAAACTGCAGATAAATTGCCTGCTACCACCACACCTGAAACCATGTTCACCAAGACGAATGGCTACCAGGAGCATTCTCACTCCAACTTTGCAGTTGAAAGTTTCAACATCCAAACGTGTTGTGGTTGTGTCAGCTCATTTCCTTTCTGATGTCGGCCTGCTCTGCTCGACCATGTCAGTTCAGTGAGTGATGTTGTGCTGTGTTCAGGTCCCGGCCCGCTGTGGGATGACTGTGAGAGACTCACTGAAGAAAGCTCTGATGATGCGAGGCCTCATTCCAGAGTGCTGTGCAGTCTACAGGATACAGGACGGGTGAGTACATACTGTCCTGCATAGAGAGGACCAGGACACACTGTAGAGGGGACTAACTAATAATCCATACACTGATAGATTACATGTTCTCTCGCAGTAGGTTGTCCACACACTGGTGTCAATTATCACTCACTTTATTAAACATACTATATTTGAACTTGCATAATAAACTGGTATTTTTTGTAGTAATATAGAATTTAGAGTTTTGTCCTGAACCTAAATTAAATAAATGAAAGTTTATCTATGTTTGTGTTTGCTTACATGATCATTTGGTATATGGAACATATATTCATATATATGTTCATACATATATTCAAATTTGAATAGAATAAAATAAAACTATATATACATACAGTATATAACAAAATTGAGTACACCCCTGTGCAATATCACTAAAATGTTAAATGATTGAAAACTGTATCATCTTACAATAATTTTATTATTTTTAAGTTGAAGTGTAAGGTAGTTGATCTTATGTACAATAAAAAAAAAAACAGGTTAGATAGACTACATTGAAAATACGGGCCCCACAGTACAAAGGGTGGGGGGGGTATTAATGGGATAAGAATGCATACAGATGTAGAGGGAGAGGAGGAGAGAGGAGCTCAGTGCATCATGGGAAGACTCTCGGCATAACTAAGGGGTCCCAGCCCTATTATAAGCTTTATCAAAAAGGAAAGTTTTAAATCTACTCTTAAATGTGAGGAGGGTTCCTGCCTCCCGTACACAAACTGGGAGCTGGTTCCACAGGAGAGGAGCTTGATAGCTGAAGGCTCTGAACTTTGTAGGTGAGGAGAAGGATTTTAAATTCTATTCTGGATTTTACAGGGAGCCAGTGTAGAGAAGCTAATAGGGGAGAAATACAGTCTCTTTTCCTAGTTCTTGGCAGTGCACATGCCGCAGCATTCTGGATCAACTGGAGAGTGTTAAGTGACTTATAACAAGGCTGAAAACAAGGAATTACAATAATCTGGCCTAGAAGTAACAAATGCATGGAATAATACACAAAACACTGACGGGTTGAGGATTAAAATATATTGTATACAAAATATGGAGACCATACCTTGATACAAAAGTCAGAGGAAATGAGTGAAAATTAACTCACGGTTAATAGTTTTCCAGCAAACAAAGAAATCGTAGGTAATTGTCTGCCTGTATACAAGACAGTCGCCCAGTGGAAAACTGCCAGATTCTAGTAAGAGTCAGGTTTCAACACCAATATTATCCTTTATGGTAAACACAAGACCATGGGGCCATGAGCTGGTCAGAAAGACAGTATGTCGTCTTTGACATATCTGGAGGCCTCTTCCAAGAATCTGCTGCACCCTAATGGCATGTGACAAGCTTGTGGTATTTAAATCAATATAGTTACAAACAAATACAACATGAATAAATGATAAATCTTAATGCTTCATGCTAGTTTACTTTCACAGAGTGGAGAAGGTGTGACCACCATTCTGAACTGTCCGTGGTCTGTTTGGGCTTGAGTACCACATTCTGCAACTGGATTTTGGACTTCCTCACAAAGTCCTAAGTTTGCCAATCACTTTCACTGGGTTGATTTGTGTTGAATGCTAAACTGAGATCAACAAAAGCATTCTGATGTAGGTGTTGTTATTTTCAGTGTGTGTGAAGACAGAGTGGAGGCCAGTGGATTTGGCATCCTCTGTGGATCTGTTGGTTCTGTATGCAAACTGGTGATGATCCAGGCTCGCTGGGATGTTGTCTTTGATGTGCTGGAGAACCGGTTTCTCAATGCACTTTAATCAGAATGGGGGTGAGTGCTGCTGTAGTCATTTAGACTAGACACTGCAGACTTTTTAGGTACAGGGACGATGGTGGCTGTCTTGAAGCAGGTGGGAACACTCTCCTGTGATAGTGATATGTTAAAAATGTCAGTAATGACATCGACTAGCTGGTTGGCACATGTTCTTAGTACACGGCCAGGGATGTTATCAGGCCCAGCAGCTTTACTCACATTCACTCTCAGCAGGGTTCTTCTCACATCCGCTGTGGATACTAACAATGCAGGTCCTCTGGAGGTGGAGTAGACTTGACAGCTCACTCTTTGTTGAGGAGATCAAAGCGAGCATAAAAGGTGTTAAGCTCATCTGGCAATGTGGCCTCGCACATGATGGGGGCTCTCCTGCTTTTGTAGCCTGTGATGGTCTGGATCACCAGCCACATGTCTTTGGTGTTGTTGGTGTTGAGGTCTCTCTCCAGTCTCTCCTTGTGCCTCTGCTTTGTCTTGCTCTGGCGGTGCTGTATGCTTCCTTGTCACCTGACCGAAAGGCAGCTTTTTGGCTCTGGATAGGGCCCTCACCTCTCCATTCATCCAGGCTTTCTGGTTGGGGAATGATTTTGTTGTCTTTGTGACCACTACATCATCAACAACACATTTGCTGATGTATGATGTCACTGATGATGTATATTCCTCAAGATTGATGTGGTTCTTGTGGGTGATGGCATCTCTGAACATGCGCCAGTCTGTGCACTCAAAACAGTCCTGTAGAGCCGCTGTAGCTTCATGGAGTAGCCTTAGGTCCAAGCTGGGTTAGCTTAGCTCTTATCCCGGTTCTCTTCCCCCTCTTCATTGGGCGGTCGCACCGCTTGCGGTGGTATTTAGTCCGGCTGGTCTGGCTGGGTGGTCGGAAGATGTTGTGGGCAGTGATCATCTTTTAAGGTCCGCTGCCCTTAATCCAATCCCTGCACTTCCTTTTCTGATGTTGATTTTTTTGTTATAGGTAATACGTGCTCTGTAACATAAAAATAACAAATAAAAAACAAAAATGCGCCGCCATCACCATGAAGTCAGTAGTAGTACTACATATGATTTCACAGAGGCAGCTCTGTGTACAAGATTAATTAAAAAATACATGAACCTTAACTTCGGACAAACCAATTTGACCATCATTATTCAATTTGGACTCTGAGACCAAAGTTTGTCCTTCAAAAGGAATTATATCTGTTTAAAACTCTACAAAGACATTAGAGCCAGCTGTAAATTACCAAAGAGCTGCTGAGATCACACTGTTCCCCCTGGGATGGCCACAGATGCTGACCAGCTGGTCACCTCAGGAGCCAGCTGGTCTCACCAGGCTGGCAGGTGCTCACATCTCAGAGAATGTAGGCATTACAAGTCTGTATGGCTTTATAAATGTATATATGAATAAAAGTGAAGGTGAGAAAAAAAGAAAGACAGACAATTTAGGCATTATATTGATAAATTGACCACATATTCAAAATCTAATAAAAATAGAATGGGAGGAGCAAGAGGACCGAGATCTGTATCTCTCTGTATTGATCAATGAAACGTTGCACAATGAAACATTGTAGCTGTAGGATGTGCTGGTTTTCTGCTGGAAACCATGATCTTTATGTTTGCACAACGTTTGATATGGTGCTTAAACCTACCGCAGAGTGAGGTGTAGACAGTTCTGCTGACTCTTCACTTCCTGTTTCAGAGAAAAGAAGCCAATTGGTTGGGACACAGACATCTCCTGGCTGACAGGAGAGGAGTTACATGTAGAAGTGTTGGAGAATGTGCCGCTCACAACACACAACTTTGTAAGTACTTTTTAAAAAAAATCTCACATCATGACTCCAATGACGGTCAATAAACATTATGCACTAATTATATTGCTCAGCCTTACTTGGTCCTGATTGTGTGTTTGTGTTTAATTGACAGGTGAGGAAGACTTTCTTTACCTTGGCCTTCTGCGACTTCTGTAGAAAGCTGCTGTTCCAGGGTTTCCGCTGTCAGACCTGTGGCTACAAGTTCCACCAGCGCTGCAGCACTGAGGTTCCTCTAATGTGTGTCAACTACGACCAACTAGAGTAAGTCGCACAAAGGGGAGGGACCATGATGCTGTAACCAGGTTGAGATCTAACTTAATGTAGTGTTGTCATGGTACAAGAATGCCCTTTGTGATCTTGGATTTTGGTTATTATAGCAGTGCTTGAAATGGGCCTTTACCATTACTTATTACTCAGTACCACCTCTTTCCAACATTCTACAATACGAAAATTGTTAATCCCTTTTTTTGCCAAGCTCTGGGCTGTAACTTTGTCTGACACATGGCTTTATTATTTTTGTTCATCTAGTTTCTCCTGATTCAGTTCTGAGTATGTTAGGCTCCAGCCCCAAGTCAAGTTGCGTGAAGAATGACTGAATGATAAATTTAGTAACCTTGATGATGTGTGTTCTGCAGCTTGTTGCTAGTGTCGAAGTTCTTCGAGCATCACCCGTTCACCCAGGAGGAGGTCTCCTCAGAGGGTACCACCCCCGTGTCTGATGCCTGTCCGTCACTCCCCCCATCCGACTCCACCGGGTGAGTCCTCCACCTTCACACACCTCAGTGGAACAAGAGGAGGAGTCATTCTCCTCATAATGTGCTTCTCCAGTCTTTTTCAACAACACAACATGTAGGGTCAGGAGTCGGGAGCTTTTCATTTCACATTACTGTTTTACCTCATTTTCACTAACAAATTTCATCTTTCCAGGTCAATATGCCACACCACTGTGTCCCCGTCCAAGTCCATACCCATCCCGCCCAGTTTCCGGCCCAACGAGGAGGACCACCGCAACCAGTTTGGCCAGCGGGACCGTTCGTCCTCCGCCCCCAATGTCCATATCAATACCATCGAACCTGTCAATATTGATGTGAGTCTGCTCTCACTTTGCTAGGCTGACTGATAAATGTGTGCTTCTCAACCATAGCCTATAAATGGCCTCCATGACTCTGCAGGTTTTGTTCCAACCAAACAGCAGCTGATTTCACTGATTAACGTGCCACGTGTGGGCCATAATATCAAATGAAAAACTGAGCTTTTGGAAAACAATGATCAAAGTACTATATCATTCGTGGCCTCCGCCCAGTTACACTCAGTTCAGGTAAGGCTGTTTGCTGCCTTTGTAAAATACAACTGCCTTACAGTAACGTTACCACGACAACAAATATGTTAGCTTGTCACAGCGAATAAACTCAACTTCAATTCTACAGCATAATTTAGAATTAGGATATACTGTATGTGATACATGTGTTGCATTCAAATGAACTAGAACAAATTGCGTGTTACCATTCATGGATGAAAAGTAACCCGGATGCACCTCCACACTACACTTTCTGCTACACTTTCTGTGACACTAGTTCCTAAGAGTGCTGCTATTGTAAATTGTACAGTAAGCAGTGCAGTACAGTAAATTGTGTTGAAATTGAAAAGTGTTCATGTTATTAATTTCCCTTCTTCCTTCCTTTTAGGACCTGATTCGAGATCAGGGCTTACAAAGGTCAGATGGAGGTAAGGATCAAAGTAGGAGACTTCTGGCTCATTCTGTGGCTTTTTCCCACCATCCCACGTCTGCGTGCTCTTGGTCTTTTGTGTGTGTGTGGAGTTCAGACCCCATAAGTGGAGTCAGTTCTGTTTAGTCCTGCACCCTAGCAGTCACTGAGAGCAGTAGCTGAGGGCACACATGTTTATTCAAATTTGTGGGTCAGGGTTTCTGGGTTTCAGCAGACCACGTTTTCTTTTTTAGTCATACTTTGAGCTCCTCTGCCGGGCGAAGCTCCTCCTTAGGAGAGTTAGGGGAAATACATGTAGCTAGTACATTTTTTTTTCAACTTATGTCAGTAAATCAGAGGCCTGTTGTGGTCTTTATGATGTAAAGATGATTGATTAAGTTACATGCTTTGGATAAGAGAACTAATTGTAGTTCAGAAACAGGGTATCAGTTGAATCTGGCTCTCCATCAAAATACACATGATGACAACTGTTTTTTTTTATTATTATTATTCAAGTTAAATGCAGTAGTTCACAGAGAAAATTATTCCAAATGCCCTGTCTCACAGTGTTGATGAATCGTTTACATTTCTTTGTGATCTGTGACAAAAATGTAAAAAAGTAAAAAATTGAAGATTTCCTGCTGAGTCACAGACAAACTAACAGACAGGTCTGAAAACTTTTTTGAACAAATCTATAATGTGTCTTAAGTGAGTATTAAGTATTATGAGATATAGAGAACCAGCATCACATTTTGGTCAGAAATGCATAAGCTATTCCAGGCAATGGCTGTTGCTCAAAAAACGATATTAGTCACACTCTGCATTGTTAAGCAGCTCATAGAAAACTGGGGGAAACTTGATACATAGTGGTGATTGAAAAGAAAAAAACAAACAGCATCTCTCAGCAATATAACAGTCCTCCCCACAGCATTTCTAAGCTACTCAGTCATTCTAATGCTAAAGCACAGTCCCGCGGGAGGACTTCGGTACTGCAGTGTAAACCATACAGTGTTAATGTTAATGAAAAAAACTAGCAGCATTAGACACCACCAACACATCAGAGTTTTTACTGGGTTTCATTGCTGAGCAACAAATTATAACTTGTTGGTTGGTGGGTGGTGCTACACAAAACAGTTTTTACATTTCTGTGTGTGTATGGATTAAACAAGATAAAAGGTGTTAATTGGTGTGCTTTAGAGTTGTTAGTCGGTGTATTTTTGAACTTGGGAAAGCCAGGCTAGCTGTTTCCCTTGCTTCCAGTTTTAATGCTAAGCTAGGCTAACCACATCCTGACCCCAGCTCGACACTTAACAGACATGAGATTGATTTTCCCATCTCATTTCTAGAAAGAAAGCAAATAAGAATATTTCCCAAAATGTTGACACTGAAATTTATTACATATCTCTTAAAGTTAAATTTAGCAGTGTGAGACCTGCAGATACCCTGACAAACAGAGCCAAGCTAACGTGCTAACAATTAAGTGTGGTAGGAGGACTCTCCATCCAAAGCTCAGCTGTAGCTATGGGCAGTAGTTAGAGTTGAGAGGGGCAGGGTGAGTAGCAGTGATGGTCTGTCTGTTTCTCTTTGCCCTGCAGCCCCCCCGACCCACCCCGCCCGCTGCTTGAGGAAGCACCGAACACGGACCTCAAGCCCCCTCCTATACTCCTACCCCAATGACATAGTGTTTGATTTTGAGCCCGAGCCTGTTTTCCGAGGTAGTTAGGCCTCTGTGTGTTCCTGTGTCCTTCACCCTCCCCCCTCCCCCACCTCACCCCACTCCCCACACACCAACTCCAGCCCTGTGTCACATCCACTGTGTGTCCCCCTCTCTCTCTTTTCCCCCTTTATGTCCTCACATGCTCTCTCTACCACACACCTGACAGCTCACACAGGTTACACAGAGATCTCACCGCTACTTTGATAAGACCCTACTCTTTCTAGGGATGCCGGTTTGATTGCTAAAATGCTCCTTTGATCAAGTAATGTTAACTATAGTGAATAATTAATCAATAATTGTTAAGATCTATTTCATAGCACACTAGTAAAAATTCAAGTAATGCAAAAGGCAGCACCTGTCCAGGTCTTAGTCCCATTCAAAATGCATTACAATGAAATACCTATCGCACTGTGAAAGCACACGCATATCTGCATTTGTATAGATAGTTGCTTAATTTCAAAGAGAACACAATCAACATGACTTCAATTATTTAAAGGGAAATACCTTAAACAAAAAAACATCTCTTTGCTTACCTCAAGTGGACCTACTTTCTACTGAAGAAACGGTTACAATGAAAACTAATTGTGATTCTATAAATATATATTCTATATATATCATCTATAAATGTAACTCCAGTCAAGTATTTGTGGCCTACATAGTTTTAAACAAGATATGTTTATACCAAGCATAATAACAAATGTATCTTGTTTCTACATAAATAGTCAGATTAAAGGTACTATGTGTAGCAATTTACATGTTAATCGCTTTGTATTGCCAATGTGTGAACCAATTGTAACGTAACTTAAAAAATGAGACCTTCCCTGACTTTCTTGGTTGCCTATAAGCCTGTGGACTGATTTCTATGCAAGCACCCACCACACTGATTTCTACGTAGGCACCCACCACAACACAGAGTACAACACAAAGTCTGCGTAGCTTGCTTGCTAATGCGGACAAAGTGTTAGCTAGCTAACGTAGCAAAATACTGTCTTGAGTGGATAATGTCAGCTAATTCATCCAGACTCCCAGGGCAGATCTGACTGGTAAATTGGCTAGCTTGCCGTTTGCAAAACATATCAGCTAATGTTACGAAGCAACCAAGGCCAGATCCATGCAGCGTAGCTAAGTTACAGCTAGCTGGCTAACCTTAGATTTCTTGCTTGCTAACATTATAGCTAGCAAAACACTATCTGAGTGGATATGTTAGTTGGCTAGCTTGCCAAATTACTTCACCAGCTAACGTGATCCATAATACCAAATAAAATATAGTAACATTACAGATAGTAACGTTATTCTAAATATGATTGTAAAAATCATATTCAGCCTTGTGTATGTCACGTCACTGTTTTATCCGATGCCCAGGATGCTCGCTCACGCCTACAGAGTGCAAGCACGAGCAACAAGATGGCCGTTAAGTGAACTGCAGTTCACTTAACGGCCACTGGTGTCATTAATAACAAGGGCTTTCTGAAAACTCCACATAGTACCTTTAAGTAATGCAGACTGCAACCAGTCGGTAAGAGAACAGTCACATTTTAGTACACATTTATTAAGACAGCATATTAGTGGCATTCTTAACATTACATTAACATGACATTCAAAATGGTTTTATATTTATAACAGCTATGGGTTGGTTTTATTTTTAATAAAACCAAACTAATGTAAACAAAGTCACTTTTGACAACATTTAATATCTGACTGACGACCCCTAATGATACTGCTAACAGCTCTGCACTTTAGCTGCTTGAGCTAAAGCTAATGTTAGCTTTGTAGGCTGACAAGACAGACTACTGTACATCTCTGAATCCCATGAGTCCAGATTTAGAGCTTTTAAGGTGATAAGCTTAAAACAATCTGATGTGCTTAACAGTTTAACTGGGAGATCCTGACAACTCAGTTCGCCAGCTGTTAGTCATTTACACTCAACAACTACCAGGCTACCTGCTAGTAGCCTTGCCCACAATTTTCAGTGGAAAGTAGCTAAAGCCTGCTTGAAAAGTTACTAAGTTGAGATGTTGCGCTAACTTGCATGTGCATGAAGTCATTATGAAGCGATTTGCATACCCATAAAATATTACTAATTTAAAAGGTCTTTTGGTAAATAGTTTAAAATCCTTGTTGGAGAATTTGATTGAAGAGACAAGAGTTTACAGCTTAAAGGTAGGCTCCTTTTTGATCAACAATAGAAAATCCTTTGTGATCCTGACATAAGTGTGTGTAACAGTGATCAACTTTGTGAAGTCTAGATTATTAAACCATTAACTGCCATCCAACCAAGCACCCCCTCACCTCTCCTCTGCATGTGACCAAACACACACACAATTGATACAGACGCCTCAATCCCTGTCCTCGCCCAAACCTCCTCTTTCTTTACTCTTCTGCTTTCTCTCACCTTCTTTTTTTTTTTACCAGTGTTTCCTGTCCACCTCACCTCTCTTCTTTTATTGTTTCCCCTCTTTTCATCCCTGATCCCCCTCCAGGCTCCACCACAGGGCTGTCGGCCACGCCTCCTGCCTCTTTACCTGGCTCTCTCACCAATGTCAAGGTTCCACAGAAGTCGCCATGCCAACAGAGGGAGCGCAAGTCGTCGTCCTCATCTGAGGACCGCAATAAGATGGTGAGAGATGGTCACAGATATCAGTATTTTTCTGAAGTTCGTTGTCTGTGTGCTTGTGCTGACTGAGTGTCCTGTGGAACAGAAAACCCTGGGGAGAAGGGACTCCAGTGACGACTGGGAAATCCCAGAGGGTCAGATCACTCTGGGTCAGAGGATAGGCTCTGGATCCTTTGGAACTGTCTTCAAAGGAAAGTGGCATGGTAAGACCAATGTTATACTCTGTTTTCAGACCACTAGCAGAAAGTAAGGAAACTGTTTACATCATCTGGGCATCAACTCACCAGTCACGTAGCTAGTGAATTTGTTGTTTTTTATTAAAAACACATCAATGAGCCACACTGTTGCACTGGGTGACATTTTCCCTCATTTCCATGAACACACACACTGTAGTTTATTTTGACGCAATCCCCACATACATTAGCCTGCTCCCAGAAATACTCACCAGAACACCAAATGTGGATTCATCTTCCACAGAAAATAGTCCCCAACAAATGCTCTATTTCCTCCTGTTTGAGTAACGTGTTAAAAACTACCAGATGTTTTAGGAAATTACTAAGCTTTTCAAAAATGAAACTTGAGAGCTGAGAGCCACAGACAGGTTAGGGAAGTCAGAAAGTATTGAGAGATGGACAAACACATTATTGGTTTTGGCCTTCATGGAATTTGTTGACAATAAGAAAAATATAGAATATGAAAGCCTTCTCCTTTAAAACACAGTGATGTCTTTTGAAGCTGCTCAAAGTGTGTTTGCTTGATACACGAGCCATTTCAAACTGAACTCTGGGATGTGTACTATTAAAACACACGTGCTGTCACCACCTGTAACCAAAGGTGTGGCCAAATCAAGCAGGACTGAAATCTGAAATATTATAACATATGTCAGATTTGTCTGCCATGTGCCTCTCTTTACTTCAGAGTGATGTAAAAGGTCGGCTTGTCTTTCAATCAGTCTTTTTATTCTTTGTATTCGGGCCAATACAGTACAAATACAGTATACAGTATGTTGACATCCAGTCTGTAATCTGTGTCTGTAGTCAAAATTCAGAACTCTAAGCAGTTTGGTCACATACAAATTGACAGGGGACAGAAGCCTGTCCCTCAGTACCCACCTGTACCAGTATGCAATGTGTGCAGCTTTCTCAGTGGTGAAACATGATGTGGTTCCCATGGATCCTTAAAAAGCCTTTAGAAATGTCTGTTTCTTTTCTTCATTTAAGGTCTAAATATGTGGGGAAAAAAGGTCTAGAAACAAGCAATAATATCTTTTTTTATTTGGAGCAGAGTGTTGAGGGCTCTGGAAATGTGCCGCTGTGTTTTCTTAAAATCAACTTTGGCATTTTTTTTTTTGACTGGCATGTCCTCCATCTCCTTCCAGGTGATGTGGCAGTGAAGATGTTGAACGTCACTGCTCCCACACCACAACAGCTTCAGGCCTTCAAGAATGAAGTGGGAGTCCTCAGGTAATGTCTGCCACCTAGTCTTCAATTACTACAAATTAACATCATATTGCTGAAGTATCCTCCTTTAACAAAGCTGTACAAAACTGCTGCAGTTCTGTAATTTCACCGACGTGTGTTTGCGGCAGGAAAACGCGTCATGTGAACATCCTGCTGTTCATGGGCTACACCACCAAGCCCCAGCTGGCCATCGTGACCCAGTGGTGTGAAGGCTCCAGTCTGTACCACCACCTGCACATCATCGAGACCAAGTTTGAGATGATCAAGCTGATTGACATCGCCCGGCAGACCGCTCAGGGCATGGAGTGAGTTCCCCCACACATAAAAAAGCAGTCAGACTTCACCATGTGTGTAGTTGGTCTAATAACGTTTCTCTTTTCATCCTCAGTTACCTGCACGCCAAATCAATCATTCACAGAGATCTGAAGAGCAACAGTATCCTTTTGAAACATTTCACTCAATCAGTTCATCTTTAGGCTGACTATCTTTCTGTCCTCCAAATTAAATTTAAAATGTTGACAATGTTGGAATTTATCTTGCAAACAGGTGAGCAGGGATGAAAATATAACCTCCATCCTTAGAAAGGAGAGCTCTTACATGATTAAGTAGAAGAAGAGTGTTTCCTTGACCTCATCTTCTCCCAGATATTTTCCTCCACGAGGATCTGACCGTGAAGATTGGTGACTTTGGTCTGGCTACAGTCAAGTCCCGCTGGAGTGGCTCCCACCAGTTTGAACAGCTGTCTGGCTCTATACTGTGGATGGTCAGTATTCATCTCTTACCAGTGACCCTTTACTAAGTTTTCACTCAACCAGTTGTACATTTCTTCTGTTGTGTCTTTGATCAGCTTTTATGTTAAATGTAAATGGGCAGGATTTTAACAAAACAAGCAAATCTTTTGTATTTACAAGACTATATGAAATAGGTGTGTGCTAGAAGTGTGTTGTTTTCTTTGGGTCATGTGACAGTCAGGGTAACCTGTTCTCTCTCAGGCTCCAGAGGTGATTCGGCTGCAGGACAAGAATCCCTACAGCTTCCAGTCAGACGTCTACGCCTTCGGCATTGTTCTGTACGAGCTCATGTCAGGAGCGCTGCCCTACTCCAACATCAACAACAGAGACCAGGTCAGAGGACTCAATAAGTCACACTGACACCTGATTCGGATGTTTTAATAAACCAAAACACAGCTTACTCAAATACTTTCTACAGTATGTTTTATTTTTTCATGATAGTCAGAATACAGCTCAATAGCTCCCTAGTTAGACATGTACCAAACCCCCTTCACACATTGTTAACTATGCAGTGTGATGTCTAAACCAAAACAACCCCAGTGAGCAGAAAGATTGGAACCCTGCCCCTGTGGGCCATACCATTTCATTTGCATATGTGTTGCTACCTAAACAGCTGCATGCACCAACAACTTCAATGGTTCCCAAACATAGAAATAGATTTGCCCCCACCCAATAAGATTTATTTTTGAATTTATATTAAGAATGGATCCACCATGCATTGTCATAACAGACCAAGCATCCTGTAACTTAAGTTATTAAGGGAATAGTTCAACATTTTGGGAAATTAGCTTATTCACTTTCTTTCTGAGATAGATATCAATCTCATGTCTGTGTGTTAAGTACAGAGCTGGAGTCAGGGCATGGTTTATGGGAGAAACAGCTAGCCTGACTCTGTCCAAAGTTCAAAAATACACCTACCTAAAGCTCACCGATTAACATGTTGTATCAATGTATCTGAAATTGTTTGTTTAATATGTACAGAAACATATCACCTTTTTAGAGTTTGTGACTAAATTATATACCCATTTAATGCATGTTGTTAGGTTTTAAGGGCTTTCTAAGAAACACATCCTGGCTGTTTCATTTAGTCTTTTTTTCCATTTCAACACCGATGCTTTTAGTGAATAAAAATACTGTTTGATGCAATGTGGGTGGTGATCTTTACATTATTAAACAACATAAATAATAAGCAATTACTGTAAGTAAATCTCCTTACACAGGCTAAATACGTAAGATCCGGAGAAGGGAAACCACAGGGGAACTGTAGAGCTGTAGGCTACTAGTGGACTATCAGCATGCCTTCAAATCTAATAAACAGCATGGGCTTATCTGCCTCCAATTCCTCCAATATAATTGTAATTGCATTTAGGTGAAATCAGAATCGGCTTTATAGCCAATTAGGTTTTCACATATAAGGAATTTGCTTTGGTATTTTGGTGCATAACAATAAACATAGTAAGAGAAAATAAAAAAGATTTAAAAAAACTAGTACTATAAAAGTCAAGAAATAGAAAACTTGACAATAAAAATATGAAAAAATATTATAAAAAGTATGTATAATACAACCTATACGAGAATGTTGGATCGATGGTTTCACCCGCATGAATGATGATTCCACTCCTTCAGGAACATTGATTACCACCTATAGCTGCTACTATTGATTCTTTTCATTCATTTTGATGAATTCATATCTCAGTTGGTTGTTTGATTTAATTGTACATTAAAATGCAAAACATTTCCCAGAGCTAAAGGTAATGTGTTTGTCTGACCAGCAGTCCAAATTTCATAGAGATTCAATGTTAATACAATTGAATGATAGTACAGATATACTGTAATACAGAGAAAAGCAGCAAAACCTCACGATTGAGGAGCTGAAACCAGATAAAGTTTGGCAATTTTGCTTAGTAAATGACTTGATGATGGTTCATTGATTGTCAAAATTGTTGTTGATTAATTGATTATTAGACTAATCCTTTCAGCACTACCATCATCATTGTTTAGATTTGAAGCTAGTTCTTAAAGGCAATGTTAAGTTAAGTAATCCTCTATTTATCCCCATAGGGAAATTCATTCTCTGCATTTAACCCATCCTAAGTGTTAGGAGCAGTGGACAGCCACTGTGCAGTGCCCAGGGACCAAATCCACTTCTAAACCAGGGCAATGGTCAAGGGCACTGACAGGAGAATTAACCTAACATACATGTTAACATACACCATGTTTTTGGTGGTGGTGGAAACTGGAGCACCTGGAGGAAACCCATGCAAACACAGGGAGAAAGAAACACAGAAAGGCCCTGCCCCAGCCGGGATTCAAACCCAGGACCTTCTTGCTGTGAGGCAACAGTGCCTCAAGCAACAGCCAGATCAAAATACTATGTAAACGGAAAAAAGTATGATTTAAAAGCCTTTTCCAATTCCATTTTAAAATGTAATTGTTACTTCATCATAAGGAAACAAAATTAGTTATTAATAGGCCAAATATATGATTTTTATTTTGAAATTATCAATGCACGTAATTTAAATAATGCATATTTGTTTTGATGCACTATAATGAATCAATAATAGCTTTTTCACTTTATAATAATACAATCAACACCAGTAAACAATGTAAAAGTCTTCCAGTGGCACAGTCAGTCACAATTTTAACATCTATTGGAAGCAACAGCTCTACAAAATGTTAACAACCTGTTTATCCCTGCAACCAAATGTTATAATGACTCACATCTTGTCTTTCCCATAGATCATATTTATGGTGGGTCGAGGTTACCTGTCTCCTGACCTCAGCAAGGTGCGCAGCAACTGTCCGAAGGCCATGAAGAGACTGATGGCCGACTGCCTGAAGAAGAAGAGAGAGGAGCGACCTCTCTTCCCTCAGGTGAGACAAATAAATGCTAATGCTTTTATATTTCACTGGGAGGCGACATTTGCATATGATTTGCTACAATAAAGACAAAGGCACCACAGCTGAATGAATATGGTAAATGTTCTTTTTACCTCAATTGACCAGATATTTATTTTAAAACAGGCTTGTATTAGAGACAGGCCTTTATTTCTAACTGTCCCTGTTATTAAAGATATATTTTATCATATGTTACTTTTAATGGAAACTCAACGTTTCTTCCATGTTTACCTGTTCTCTTGATAAATTCAGTGTAATGTCCATTTACACAGCACTTATCCCTATTGTCCATGAAACACAGATTCCTCCACAGATGTTTCACATTAAAAGCCTTCCAGCAGCTCAAGCATAATCCCTCCCTGTCCTCAACATCAACAGGAAGTTTCATTGATGTTACCTTAACACTGATAGAAGAAATCTGCAGGGTAGAAGCTCATAGTTAATGAGTGGATGGTACTTCTGAATTGATCATGCAGGCCATTATAGTACAAGTAATTCAACCCCCCTCAGTGTTTTTCTACCTGGCCTGTAGTGTCCAATCTTTACTTGTGAATACTCTGTTATTTGAGTATTTCAGTGATGATGAGAGACGTTGCAGATTTGCAACGCCATAATGTGATGTAGGCTCAGAAGACAGGTGTGATCTTTAAAAATGTTTTTAAAAAGTTGGATTTCTTTTCTTTTTATCTGCTTTCTGTGAATTTTGCATTGTTTTTTTATTTGGTCCCATTACCTCACAGGTTTTAATCAATGGGGAATTGATTGGCTTTGCCACCAGATGGCCTCAGAGGTTCACAAGCTGAAAAAAGCAGCTGAACTGAAGCAGTGACTCACTAGTTACATTCTCCAAACACAGCACACACCTTTTGTTAATGGTTTTGTTTAGCTGTGTTTAGTCGTGAATGGTGACCATACTGATTCTGACTGATGACCCTGTGGTTGTTCTGTGTATTTTGTCAGATCTTGGCGTCCATCGAGCTTCTGGCTCGCTCATTACCCAAAATCCACCGCAGCGCCTCGGAGCCTTCGTTAAACCGAGCCGGCTTTCAGACGGAGGACTTCAGCTTGTACGCCTGCGCCTCACCCAAAACCCCCATCCAGGCCGGTGGCTACGGTGAGCTCATACATACATACATACACAAACATCAGTCTTAACAGTAGTTGTGAGGACCTATTTGATTTAGTGTATTAACTAGCTAACCCTGATTGTAATCTAGTTCACTGAAGAAGGAAGGATAGTCAACACTGGCCTCAGTTCATAAATGTCTTTACACTAAAGGTGTAAAAAAAATACAAGGATAAAAGTAAAAGCACACACACATACCAGTGCTGTATAAATCCTATAAGAAACACTAATGTAAACAACACCTGAATTGATTGTAAAAGTCAGCCGATTCCACTCACATGTACAGAAAGCCCTTTACAGTAATGCGGTCAAATACAGTAGCCCAGCAATAAATACTAGCTTTGTTAACCAAATAGTGGTGGTGTTGTGTACATAATTGTATCATTATTATTATTAAACGGTATTTCTAATGTTTTGCTTCACCATATGTGTAATGGCTGGTTTCTCTTTTTAATCGAAATTTTGTTTTTAATTCATTGATTAATCGCAGTCGCTGCTACTTTGCCATTCATTTAATCTTTGTTAAGCTACTGTCAGGACAAAGGTTGCAGGGTTTTTGTATTGCATTGCATTACATTCACAGAGGTCTGGTCTCTGAGAGAATATGAATGTGAAATGTTGTAATCCTGTGTTCCAATGGAGTTTTAGCCACCCATGGTGGTCTAACTGCTCGTTTACAGGCTTTTCCATCTTGATAGTAATACAAACAAGGACAAAACAAATATTTTGACATTTTAGTGATAAAAATAATGAAATCTGAAATAGTAAGTTTTCTGTTTTTTTGAACTGAGACCTTGTTAAAAGGATGTAAACTTCCTCACACTTTTGTATGCTGAGCGCAACCCCACTGAAGGTTATGGACACCTTTTTGTTGCAGCTTCTCAATCGTTAAGGTCCTCACAAACCAGAATAAATCTAACAGGAAACTCACAGACCAAACAGATTTATATATTCTTCTAATCAAAACATTGTAAAAATATTTAGTTGTAAATACTTTTTAAAAAAAATTACAAATGTAAGCGATTTTAAATTAAATGTATAGATGATTTAGCAAAATATATTTTGTGGTTTAATTTGAATTGGTTGAGGTTAACTATAATGAAGCGACACCAACAGCTAAACCTGATAATTGACATTACTGTGGCTGCTGTAACAGTGCTTACACACTAATTTTCTCCGTATCTTTATTACTTTTCAGGGGAGTTTTCGGCATTTAAGTAAGTGCTGCAGATCCCACCAGTCCATCCCTCGTCACTTCTCAAAGGTCTCGTGTCCATGCGGTGGATTCATTCATTACTGAAAAAACTGAACAAATAGTCTCAAAGAATGTGCTTTTTTCTTCCTCTGTCAACCTGAAGAAGGCAGCCTCACTGGAGTCCTTCCAACAAAAAGCTGTCCAGCAGACACACAGCCACAGTGACAGACAAAACTCAATTAGGAAAAAAAAAACAAAAAAGAAAAAAAACCAAGACACAAAGATATCCATACCAAAAGAGTTTTAGGAGGAGACGGCAAACTCCACTGATCGACTTGCCCGCTGGAGGGAAAAGATGAAGGCAAAAGGTGAATCGTCAGGAGAAGTCGAGGCTTTGAGCGCCACTCGTCCAGTCATTTCCTGCGCGGGAGAGAAGGGAGGCTGTTTTATCAGCCGGGCCGCTGAATTGCACTTTGAGCGACGGCAGAGCGGGGCCTGTGGAAGGGGAAGAGGCCTGTTGTCCATCGGTTGAGATGGAAGGCCAGTTGTTAGCCCGTTACCGAGATGAGCTGGACGTCACTCAGCAGGGGTTAACCTCGAAGGAAGATGACTTGAAAGACAGATCTATTTTTATTTTTTCATTTGTTTCTCATGTTCCAGATTTTAGCTAGCACTTGCTAATAATGCTGAGCTTTTTTTGTCATTTGTTTTTTTTAGCAGCACAGGCCTTTGCTTTTTTTTTTGTCTTTTTTCGGCTTAATGCTGACCAAATTCTGCAAAATACTGTATTTTGCCTTCTTGTTTGCCCCCAACAAATTCGACACCCGTGATGAAACAGCAACAGTTGTTAATCTGCTGAAAGATTTTGCTCTACCTTTTCAAAAACTTCATGTGAAAAGCAGGTGAAGCAGTTCTTTCTGTGATTTCCGGTAGAAAAGAGCCTGCACTGTTCCACCAACAACAGGAGCTGTTCTTTTTGTTTGGTGATGGAAGCTACACAAGATGGATTTCTTATTCTGTTTAGAAGGCCTGGTCTAAGCCAACAAATGAGATACGGGTTAATCGAGATTTAGCGGTTTTGGAAAGATTTGGCTCCCGAGATGCTCTACCTTTTCAAAGGATTTCATGTCTATGTGAAAGCAGCAGAATCAGTTCTTTCCGTAGATTTCTGGTAGAAACGGCCGGAGCCTGACATGTTCTGCCGACCACAGGAGCTGTTCATAGGGAGGAAAAATGCAGCTTTGTTTGGGGATGGAAGCGATACAAGAGGGGTTTCGTATTCTGCTTAAAGAGCCTGGTCCAAGCCGAGCTGCTGCCCAGCATTTACACTGAGCTAAGGAGTGTGTACAGTACTTGTGGCTTCTATAAGCTTCGAAGTTGTTACACAGCATCTTTGCAACAAAGCTTTTCCTTTGCTTCTCACGTTTTTTCCCCAAAACCCAACCTCAGATTTTTTTTTTTTTTGTGACACCAAGTGCATGTCGTGTCATTTTGTTCTTTTCTTTTTCTTTTTTTTTTTGTCATGTGGCTTTAATATTGCGCTCAGCTTAAAATGGGGACCTTACTTGTTGCAGCTGCTGACTAATGGGCTGCAGCGTTACCTGCTGAAAGGACCGGTGATCATCTGGAGAGTTCTCTTAGTCTTGAAAAAGTCGTTTCTCTACACACATGCACCTGTACTTTTTTCATTCCAGCTTGTGTTATGGGTTGTAAGTGTTATTACAGGTTCTTTTTATTTTGTTATCGTCGATGTTTGCCTTTTTCTGTACAGGCAGGCCTGCAGATATACTTATTTATGTGAATTTTTTTGAAGCTATCAGTCTTTCTTTTGACGCTTGTTTTAGTCTTTGTGACTCGTATACTTGCACTTTGTAGAGATGGATCGAAGCAAATGAGCGACTTGCCTTTTTTCCTTTTTTTATTATTGAGGAATAAATTGTGACATACAGAGCTGATGACCCAAAATTCAATTTCCAATGCATGAGTCATCTGCAGGGGCTGAACTGTGAATATTTTGCTGGGAAGGCTCAGTTGTCATATAAGGACTGTCTTTGATGAAGCCTCCAGCAGCCGAGTATCTTACCATACCGACAGTGATGAGAGCTGAGCAAATGAGACTGCTGGCCTGATGAATGGATGTCGTGGAGGTAGAGCACATAGTTGAAGCGTTCATCCAAACACTGACAGACTGGTTCTTCACATTCATCAAGGATCATGTATGTCTTTCCATCATTAACTAACCCCCAGGCATCCCTCTGCCCACAGCAATGTGTTGCCTACCTTTTATGGTCAGTCAGTACCATCTTTGTGTTCCCAGGACAGGTAGGGCTGTGACGAGTTTTGCCTAGCTTAGCACAAAGACTGGAAGCAGGGGCAAACTGCTGGCCCTGACCCAGGGCAGTCTTACGACTCATCACCGCCCTGGATCGCAGCCTCCTAAAATTTGGACATTTCAGTCACTAAAATGTGTTACAAGAAGCGTGTTGAAAATACAAATTTGTAGGAAATCTTTGTGGCGTCGGGAAGGTGCAAAGTGACAAACATCATTTACTCATTTACTAAAGGTCTCCTACAAGTCAATAGTCAGTGAGTGAGGAAGAACTGCTCAATCTTTTTCACTTTTATTACTTTTCACCCCCCGGCCGTTTTTTTTCCACTTAAAAAATGGTTAAGAAGATTGTCTCCCATCCAGTGAGTTAGTATTTTTAAAATTCTTCCCATAACAAATTGTATGAGCTGCTCAGTGACTGAAATGTCTTAAAACATTATGGGTGATCCAGGCTTCATCAAAACTGAAAAAACACACCTTCAAACAGCTCCAAAACATATCTCTCTCAGGACTGGATGCACAAAGATGAAATTTCTGTTAACGTCAAATTACCCAGGTTAAGACAGTAGACAAAACCATGTCCCCAAAGTGTGATCAATATTTGAAGAGTAACACAAATCTGTGTGAAGCCGGATATCTACTGGTAAAAGCAGTGTACTTAATGTCCATCTGCTATTGGAGGTCTTTGGTCCTAGGTGATGTCACTCTGTAGATACAGGTGCACTTCATTTGGCCTTTGTTTTATTTGATCTGAAATGATCTGTTCCAATTTAAAATTCAGTGTATAAGCACAATAGGCTGTGCATTGTACTCCAGCAGGGGGCGTTCATAAAATGTACAGGCCGTTGGTAAACTAGGCTACTGTTCTCTAACTCAATATGGAGAAAACTAGCTTTTTTAAGTGACGCGGTGATGTTGCTAAAGAGCCTGACAGGGCAGAAACATGAGCAGTCAGATTGGCTGGAAACAAACCCCCAGTTTACTCAAACTTACTTGCTTAAGTTTGAGTAAACTGGGGGTAATATTATATTAATAACTGTAATATTATTTCCCAGACTGTTTATTGTAAACATCCATTACAGTTACTGCATGCTATCTGTCCAAGCACCAGACAGACAAAGTTAGCAGCTAGCTAGTGAAAAAAGTGGAGCATTTAGCAGCTAAAGAGACGAATATTATTCTCAAGTGTTGGTGGAGACTAAAACCAGAACTACAAGGAGAGTGAATATTTAACTTAAAATTCATCTGGTGACCAGAACCACAACTTCAAATGAATGCTAATGTTACCATGTGTTCGCTGGATGTGTAAATAGATAGTAGAGTTCTTCTGCCCCAAAGTGGCCAGTTTTAAACCTGCAGTAACTGATTGTTTTGGCCACTTGAGGGCAGCGGAAACAAGTCGTGAACACATCACATCACAAACTTTTTAAGTTAATCTTGCAAACTTGTTAGCCAACAGTTGCTTATTTACACATCCAGCAGTTACAGAGTAACATTTATTTGGGGTTGTGACTGATACATTGTTATTATAAAACTATCAATTATAGCCCCTTTTAAGGAATTACTCTATTATCTAAATTGTCTAAATGCTGGTGGGTCACATGGTGCTTTGTTTTCCTGTGACGCATGCAGTCGATTGAGGTTGGTCTAAGCAGCACATGCCTTCTTGTGTGTCAATGCTGATGATACACTTGTTGAGCACAAAGCGGCGTTTGTTGGGTTTTTGAGTGCACTCTCTTAGAAACAGCTGGAATCACCTGGCACTAAAGATCCGCAAGTAGCAGACAGCCACTTCAGTATGTGGTTTCACTTGTAGATTTTAAGAGATAGAGGGCTCCACAGAGTTTGGTTTGTACTACTCTACTTATTATTACCTATACCATTACCTATACTTGACTCTCACATAGTATGCAGGTTAGGGTTAGACTGATAGGGACAATGTAGGTCTTTATTAAATATTACATATCGCCCAGTCATGTAACCCCTCTGATATGATGGAGGTTCCTCTCTGTCCACAGCGTCACAAAACATCTGAAGAAACCTGGGCTGGCATGTTATTGACCTTTTCAGAAGAGATTTGACCTTGTTCAGGTTGTGAAGGACACTTTGAGTCACTAGAGACATAACTGCCGAGAACTTCTTGGTCACAAAATTTTAAAGTTTTGAAGTGAATACTGGTACCTACAGAAGAGGCTGAGGTCGTGTGGGAAGAAAAGGGTTCTAGGATTAACATTCAATTCTGAGTTTAATCATTGAATTCTACAAACACAAGAAGTCTGACTAGATTTAAAGAATTCTGATTAAATTTAGTTTTGGCTTATTTTCCCTAAGAATTCTGACTTGAGGCTAGAATTATAACTACATTTTTTTTTTTAGCACATGGCCTTAGTCCTCTTCCACAGGCATCCGTATTATCCTTCAGAGAGCAGATAGCGGTTGACTGCTGTACTGGGGTCTGCTGTTGCACATTTTCAGATTTCTCACTTTTCACATGACGGGACCTGAGGAAGTAAACCGTAATGTCTTTCAGAGCGCTGTATTTATTTTCCTTGGAGATCTTTATTTTCTGAGAATATTATCACAGATGTATATCTGCTAGACCTTCATAGAATCTTCAGGAGAAATCACTGAGCTCCATCACTAAGGCTCTCCTCTCCACCACCCACCTCTGATCTCACCACACATTCTCTGCCTCTCCTCTTCATCCAAAACGTTCCTTTCTCCACTTTCATTTTCCTTTTTCTTCTTAAACATTCCCTCCCTATCCTCCTTGCCTGCACCTTAAACCCAACAATTCCTTTCAACTGAGAACTTTCATAAAAAAAAACTTTATGGAATTTTTTTTTTTTCACCTGTAAATAGTTGTACAAAGAAAATACTGTCATTTTGCTAGGAGGCATGGAGACTACAAATGTAACAAATTATAAAATGTTCAAAATAAAGAGACAAAGATTAAAAGACATTTTGATGGGCAGACTTCTGAGAGAAATGGTTGAGTGTAAAAATATTTAAGGCTGTATCATAAGGAGAAAGAGCTTAATGTATTTGTTGTGAATATGAAAAACTGATATATTAAAGAAGTGCATGAAAACAATAGTTTGGTTCATGTGTCATTTGTATGGCGATGTCTTGGAATCATGTTGTGTATATTGGTGTAAATATTGTTTTACACACTTTCCTAAGTAATAACTAGCTGTAATAACTAAGTCCACATGGTGGCAGCATCTAACACTGTAATCTGCTGCTGTAAGGAGATGTGAAGCACACACAGTTTAACCATACAGTCAAATTAGTATTGGAGATCTTATATAATTATATAAGTATATAAGTCTGCTGAAATTGTTCCAGGGTTCAACACATTCTTGATCTATACATAAAGGTGATGATCATATTCTTACATACATAACCTTGGTGGAGTGTCCTCCTGCACCACAACTACCTAACACATTTTATTCTCTGTAATTTCTATTAATTCAGTCATGGCCTTTTCTGTCATGACTCCCTTTGGAAGATGAACTGTCAAATATCAACCAGAAACAATACTGGGAAACTAGTGACAAAAGGAGCCAAGTTGAATTTTATTGAAATAATGGTAAAAAGGATGGAAAAACTTTGCATGCAGCATGTACTTCAGGACTGGAGGTGCTGGCGCTGCAAGATGAACACGTAATCTGAAAAAAATAACCACAAGTATTTGTGATAGAGACCGCACGTTCAACCTGCAAATATATAATCACAGATCTGACAAGAGCACCATTTTCTGCTCATCGCTTCATCGGGGTCATGAAAATGTGCAGCAGTGCAAAGGCTTAAAAATGCGAACACAGTTTGTGCAGTATTCCATCTTGTGAAGGGCTTGTTTCATGGGTGGAATATGATCTCAATCAAAAATGTAAAATGCAAGCCTCCTTCTAAAAACGATCCAAGGCACACTGTAGGGTTTGGGCAAAACTGAAATGTCTTTATTTTACATGGCAATATGTATTTAAAACAACCAGCGCGCTGTGACCGACATAGATCTTCATCAGAGTCACTGTGAGCAGTAGCCTTCACACCTAGTGGGAGGGTGGTTCTCTGTCAGTGTGCAAGCCTATAGGTCAAAAATGAGGAAGTGATACATCATCACTGCAGGAAGAAGGGAGGAAGAGGGGAAGAGGATGGAAACACTCCAGTCTATAAACAACATACTATGTGGTGTTGCAAAGTGTCTCATTTGATTTGTGCGGGATGTGCTTACATCTTGAAAATGATTGATTTTCACAACATTATCACAATCAAGTTTATGAAGCATTTAAAAACCAATTGGCCGCCTTTTTAAAATCCTTGAGACATGCTAATAGTAAAAATTAGTTCATTGCTACTAAGTTATTTGCTTTTATCAGTATTTGTGGCAGTCATCTTCTCAGTTGTATTGTAATTAACTTATGTCATGTTCTAAGAATTCCTGTTTGAACTTTCGAACCCGTCCATCTTGAAATGAAAAGCCCTGCGTGCAGTGAGAGTCACGCATCATGACGACTTGCGGGAACACTGCGTCGAGCATAAACGAAGCTTTACAGGGTGTGGACATTTACTAGGTTTTGACCTAGTCTTGTTTCTTTATGGCTCATCCATTGATGATGGCTCCATTCCAGCAAGTAAAGCAATACAATGCTGCAATTAATAATGTTATTAGTTATAGCTGTGTTTGACATGCTTACTATTATTATTTTCTAAAACCAGTCCACACTTAGAGACACAAGAGTGGCAAGGTTTTGTCTTCAAACAGCATCTGTAACAGATGTAACCATGGATGAATAACCAAACAGGTCTACCAGACACAGGCCCAGAGGCCCAAGGGTTCTATGGGCCTCTAAACCAGAGCCAAGACTGTATTACCAAACAGGCAACTGACCAGTGGCCCCAGAACCTCAGCAGCCTTAACAGCCCCAAGTTCAACATAACATTTTTTGCCATGGAGCCCCCTAACAGGTTAATCCAGGCATGGCCAGAATCTCTGTCTGAAGTGAGTGTTACTAATAAGCCTTGTTGAAAAGTCAAAGGGCTCAGTAAAAAGTAGGGTTGTCTCAATTATGGTTATTTTTTCTCCTGAAAAGAAATTAGTAAAGCAACTTAAATCTGTTCAAGAGCAGAATAGCTCAGCTTTAACAACATGGGTTTTCTTTTGTAGTTTTACCCATCTGTTCTGTCTGTGATAACATTGTACTCACCAAAGTAACTGCTGAGGTCTCAGAAACAGGCCCAGTGGGGCAACAAAAGTGAGCAGTCAGATGATCAGACAGGTTACCTCACATGAACGTCAGATCTCTGCTGGTACACCCTAAAGACAGGACCCCCCTGAGAGGAAGACCGGATTTGTGTATGACATCATCTTGACATCACATGTGACAGCTGTGGGGAACACTACATCAGTGAAACAACAGGGACCCTGGACAAGAGACTGAATGAACACAAGAAACAGACATCTGCTGTCAGTGAACACCAGACCAAAACCACTCACAGCATCCACTGGGAGGAGGTCAAAGGTCATCGACCAGGAGTCAGCGGTAGGCCGGAGAAAGATCACGGAGGACATTCACATCTGACACCAGAGACAACGGCTGCAGTCAAATAGTCTTTTTTGCTCAGAAAGGTTCCTAACTGAGTCAGTGACCTGGAAGTATCTAAATAGCAGCCATCATGAGAGTTGGTCGAATTCTCTAAATGCTAAGGAAAGCTGCTTCAATGCTTCCTTTCTTATCTCCTTTAGCATAGGGTACACCGGACCATCCTTTAGAGATAATGCCGTCCCACAATTCCTTGCAGCAGCAACATTTAAAGCAACCTGTTATCAAGTGACTGGTCATGTAATGACAACAGAACCAGCTGCATTCAGTAAATGAAGTGTCCTGAGCTTTCATCATAAAATCATTATTCTCTTTGGTAGCAAATTTTATGGTAATTTGCCAAATAGATTTAGATTTTTATTTTGTAGTAGAATATTTGGCCTGACAGTGGCACTACAGGAAGAGTTCAGGGGGTCACCAAAAACATTATGATTCATCCTTTAGGGACAACCAATAACCACAGCAAAGTGAACGACTATCTGCCCTTTTTGGTCTATATTTTTTTGTTGGATGGATGATTGGATGGGTGACCACTGGATCAACCGACATCCACTAACAGGGCAAAACGTTTGATCAAGGAACAACAGGTAAGTGTCTGCATTTATTTTCCCTAGATATCTTTCAAAAATGCTGTTCTAGAGCTATAAAACTTATTTTCTGATGATATTTCTCCACTGATGCTGCAGGAGTCACCAAGGAGCTGCAGTACCGCTTTCAGTGACAAATGCACACACACAAAGATACACTCACATAAATACATATCAGATGACTTGGAAACTTGGCTTGCGACAGAAAATGCGATCCAGGAGAAACTAATTTCACGTCAAGTCAAATTCATTCATCTGTATCAAATACTTGTCGAACAGAAGTTATTACTTAGGAAAGTGTGTAAGTGAGTTCATCAGTGGCAGTGCTGAGATCACATTGCACACACACATGAAAAGGCAGTTTGACTCATGCGGCTTAGCAGATAAGGCTACGGTATACAGCCAAAGCACACTAATATATATGTATGTATGTATGTACATATATGTGTGTGTGTGTGAACAGATGGATGTCTATATAGAGGAGCAGGGCATCACAACATGACCTGGTTCTATCTCAATTTTCCAGCAGTGTTCAGACTGTCTACACCTCTGAAATATGATAATGCACACCATTAAACATATTTACAACCCTTCATAAAATCACATAGGCTGCCTGTCTCTCATATCATATTTCCTATTTATCACCACCATGGTTACAATATGGATACCTTTATTTATATGACAGTATGTAATAGCTATAAGATCCTAATCCTCCCACACAGCGCAGCAGTATGAAACATCTGTCAAGGAAGTATGGGAGGGGGAAGGTGAATGAATCACCCTCTCCCCTCCCTCATCTACAGTGGAGATGCCCTTGTACAAAGTAGTGAAGCCCCAGCTGCTCCAGTGGAGATGCTCACAGGCCAACAGTACAAGGCTGAGGCAGTGTAACTGTGTAGGACTGTATGAATGTGAGGCGGGACAATGGAAATAAGCAGGGAGCTCAGCTGGCTTCCTCTGGATAAATAATGGTTCAAACAATCAAATCAAAACTGTCCTCACCAAAAACAAAAACCAACACAAAACATAACATCGATCATTTGTTCAAATTCTTAAAACAATTGCATTTTCATGACATGTGACCTATTGTACCAGAATAAACTACATTGTAGAATACCTTTTTTTTTTTTTACTTTTCCTAATAAAATAATTATAGCAACAAACCATGTGACTGATTGTTTCAGGTGTTGGAGCCCTGGTATTTAGACTCCATCCTGTATTGTCTTTTAGCATTGCTAATAGCTCTCCAGAGCACCTACCTGGACTTCCTGTATTCGTCCAAATCACCCGAGTTTTAAGCGTTGGTAATCCTCTGTACAACGTCATCGATTGCATTTACCGATGTAGCTAATGACTGCATCTATGTATGTGTGTCTATGCTGTTGTTCTGAAACACATACCACTTTGTAGTGCTGAAGCATTGATCTAAAGGTGAGTCTGATTGGTCAGTCCAGCACTGAATTGTCCACGTCATCGGACTGTCTTTCTGCCTATTGGCAGGCAGAAGCAGAAGTGAGACGTGATCTGATTTGCCAAAGGGGGAGCGAGGGAAGTCCTTGTGGAAAGGAGTGTAAACATGGTTGAGCGTGTTACCATGTAGGACAGCCGATGTGTTGGTGATAATGCTAACTTTCCTCAGGTTAGCGTTAATAAAATCCCCGGCCACAATAAAAGTAGCCTCTGGCCGTGAGATCTTGGGCATGTCGATAACTCCATACAGCTCGTCCAGGGCTTGGTTGGTATCGGTGTGTGGGAAACCAGACTAATTCTGTTGAAGTGGCACAGGTACTCTTAGCAGGTCCTGTGTGAAAGTACTCATGAGAAAAACAACAGTTCCAAAAATATACTGATGTACGAATTTAATGCACAAACGGTAAAGGCCTTGGACCCAATTCTGCACAAAAATCCATTGAAAAATCATCATCATCTCAAACTGCAAGTACGCTATTTGTAGTTAGCATGTAGCAAATTTGAGTACAAACATTTCTTGCTTAGCACATTTACAGTGAGCAGACAAATGTTGCTGACTTGTTGCTTAAAAAGCTCCAGGCAATACCGTCAATGGCAGCCAAGGAGCTGCTGCAGGGATCTTTTTTTGGTCTAATCTCTGGCTTCTGAACTGTGGCTGATCAGCTGAGACAAAGTAGAGATGAAACAAGTAAGCCACTTCTCCTCATATGGCCTCAGCTGCTGAGTTGAACGTGGATGAAAGTTAAAGCAAACTGGTGTTGAGAGGTTCTTTAAAGAAGGCCCAGGCAGGTCTCTGTTTTGTTCTTTTCTGCCTGTTGAAGCAGTGCGAATATGAGCTCTGATTTGTTGTGGCAGCTCATTGTGCCAGTACAGTACAGTTGTTTTGCTTAATGAAAGAAAAAGCTGTCATTTTTGAGCAGTAACATTACAGCTCACAGTAAGTGTAAGGGCAGCAATATGCTGCAAACAAAAATCACATTCAACATGTTCTCAGACTGTTGTTGAAAACAGTCCTGAAAGCAAACCATTATATTGACTGTGACTCCAGGGGCCAGATGTATATAAACTTGCACTTGTAAAAGCAGAATGTGCGGTGAGAATGTGCACCCCTCACACAGACTTCAGACTAGCATACATATGATTTTCTAAAGCGATCTGGGGCCCTCAGATGAGGCTGATACGATGAGGTGGAGACATAGACTGAAAGATGGAAGACGCGTCTCCACTTCCTCCCACTTTATAAAAATGAAGCCAAAATATTGCAGATACAGGCCCTGCCATGTTGCACTGGTGATGTCATTTGGAGCCAGAGTCTGCGCAGTAGTGATCCGCAGTGGAGCCGCAGTATCGTGGTCCTGCCCATACACCCGCGCGAACCAATCGCGAGCACACTCATAGTTGTCAATCATGACGTCTCACCCCATTTTTATAAAATCAATAACTAATTAAAACCAAACTTATCAGAAAAATGAACACTTGAACAAACATCAGCGTGATAAGAACTACCTAAAATGACAGATACCATCTTTGGTAAAAATGTATTTGTCTTGTACTATGACTTTTCAGTTTGTCCCATCCATTAACATGGAGGGGGCGGGGTTTATGACCTATACTACCACCAGGGGGCGATCAAGATATTTTGGCTTCACTTTTGGGGAGCTGTCATGTTGCCCATCTTTATACAGTCTATGGGTGGAGATGAAAAATAATGTGAGAGATGGAATAATATAACATTGTTTGTTAAGGTTGTTCATTTCACTTATTGTGGAATTTCTGCCGTCTACACAGTGATCAATAAAATGCCAATCAAAGGCACGTTTATACACTTGTGTATAACTTTACTAACTTCTGTGTGATCAGTTTGATCATTGGTTTTATTCATATTGGAGGCATCGATTTATTTCCCTGTGTCTATGATCTTTTCATTTTATCCTTCATGTGAAGCACTTTGTAAAGTCTGTTTCAATATGTGCTATGTCATTGAATGATTACCTTTCTGAATTTTGATGATGGTGATTTTTTCTATCACTAGAACAGGTACATGTGATAAATTAATGATACTAGTGCTATAAATAACCAGAACTGTGTATAATGGTTGTGTGTAATGACAGCTGCTCTGGCATTGTTGTAGAACCCTGCCGATGGGGCACAACCGGTGAATCTGCGATGTACTGATATACAGACAGGTGATTAAAGGATAGGGTCACAATTTTTCAAGTCTGTCCTAAAACAATAGTCAGGTGATCATATTAGATTAGATTAGATTAGATTCAACTTTATTGTCATTACACATATGTATAAATACAGAGTAACGAAATACAGTTTAGCATCTAATCAGAAGTGCAGAGAGCAGCAAGTGCAATAGTAAAAAGTGCAAATAGTCATGTGCAGATTATGTACAAATAAGTTATGTGAGCAGTTATGTACAGATAAGGGCAGTGTAAAAGGTGGGAATAAAATTAGCATTAGTTTACAGAAGAGCAATATACCGATGAAGTGTGGTAGATTTACAGATGTTCTATATTACTATACAGAAGAGCAATTATACAGATGTAATATGGACAAATATACAGATGTGCTATATGTGCGTATAATATAAATATATGTATGTACAGATATACAGACGCGTAGTGAACAGATATACAGTGTGCTATGAATGTATAAACAGTAGTGAAAGAAAAGCACTGTGAACAGACTCTAACAATGACTATAACAATGTAAGCATGTACATATGCAATGAATGATATGAATGGTACAGCCATGGTGTAGTGTGGATGGGAAGGGAAGGTTCAGCAGGGGACTGAGTTCAGTAGGGTGACAGCTGTGGGGAAGAAGCTGTTCCTAAACCTGCTGGTTTTTGTCCGAAAGCTCCTGAAGCGCCTTCTGGAGGGGAGGAGCTGGAAGAGTCTGTTGGCAGGATGAGAGGAGTCCTTAAGAATGCTGCGTGCCCGGTGAAGACATCTCTTCTTGTGGACGTCCTCAATTGCAGGAAGTGGAGTCCCCGTAATGCGTTGGGCGGTTTTCACCACCCGCCGCAGTGCCTTGCGGTCAGCGACAGAGCAATTCCCGTCCCAGACTGTGACACAGTTGGTCAGGATGCTCTCTATTGCACAGCGGTAGAAGTTACCCAGGATGTCAGCAGACAGGTGGTTCTTCTTCAGTGTCCTCAAGAAGAAGAGGCGCTGATGGGCCTTCTTGACCAGGCTGGAGGTGTTGGTTGACCAGGACAGATTCTCTGAGATGTGGGTCCCCAGGAATTTGTAGCTCGAGACACGTTCAACAGCCATGCCGTTGATATGGATGGAGTCATGAGTGTCCCCCTTTTCCTTCCTGAAGTCCACGATAAGCTCCTTGGTTTTGCTGGTGTTCAGGAGCAAGTTATTGTCAGCACACCTTACGGCTAGGTGCTCTACCTCTGCCCTGTAGTCAGAGTCATCATTGTCACTGATGAGTCCGATCACTGTGGTGTCGTCTGCAAACTTTATGATGGAGTTGGATCCATACATAGGCCTGCAGTCATGGGTGAGGAGGGAGTAGAGGAACGGGCTCAGCACACAGCCCTGAGGTGTGCCAGTGTTGAGTGTGATGGTGGTGGAGCAGTTGTGGCCTGACCTAACATGCTGGGGTCTGTTGGTCAGAAAGTCCATGATCCAGTTGCAGAGGGAGGTATTGATTCCATGATCCTCAAGTTTTGTGATTAACTTGGAGGGAATGACTGTGTTGAATGCTGAGCTGAAGTCAACAAACAGCATTCTTGCATATGTGTTCTTGTTGTCCAGGTGTGAGAGTACACAGTGCAGCGCTGTGGATACAGCATCCTCTGTACTCCTGTTGCTTCAGTAGGCAAATTGGTGTGGGTCTAGTGTGGGGGGCAGACATTTCTTGAGGTGTGCCAGGACCAGTCGCTCAAAGCACTTCATCACAATGGGTATTAGTGCAACAGGGCGGTAGTCATTCAGGCACGTCGGAGAGGAGTGTTTCGGCACTGGCACTATAGAAGCGGTCTTGAAGCACGCTGGTACTGCTGCTTGGGTGAGAGACAGGTTGAAGATGTCTGTGAAGACCCCTGTAAGCTGCTCAGCACAAGCTCTGAGCACACGTCCAGGAATGCCGTCAAGGCCAGCAGCCTTACGTGTGTTAATTCGGCTCAGTGCATTATGGACGTCTATGAAGGAGAGTGTAAGGGTCTGGTGGTCATTCAAGGGCTTGGTCTTAACGGTCTTGAATGTACATTGAAACAGGGTTTGCTTGCTGTAATCATTCCTCCTGTTCATATTGGACATTCAAATATGTGCTTGCAATAGAAGTAATGTGGATTCTGGCCAGATTGTGTTGTAACGGCTCAGAAATACAGACAGGCTTGAACCCAAAAGCCCGATACAGAGACAGATAGGTATGGTAAAAGTCGTCAATCAGTTCCAAAAACACAGGTAAAACGCTGGAAAGGTAGGCATAAGACACTAGACAATCTGGCGAAGGGTAAGTAGAACTGTGCTGGTGTAAGTAGTGGATTACTGATGCGGGAATGATGTGCAGATGGGGAAGCTCAGGTAAGGGGAATGGTGGGAAAGGGGTTATTGCAGGGCAGGAGGGAGTGGCAAGATCTGAAATGACAGGAGAATTAGTGATACGGCAGGTAAACACAGACCAAAAACAAAGACCAAAGATTGTCTATATCAGGCTGGACTTCAAATTTGCTTACTTTCACAGGTGATGGGTCATTTGTACTTAATTCAAGATTGTTATAAATATCACGCCTTTTTATGTTTAGATTTATTTTATTTAAGAAGGGACAATGCACATTCATTAACATGAGCACTTAGGTCCATCATGTAAATGTGCCAGATTTAGCCATACAGGCAAATTTTCATCTGCAGTCCCTGGCAGGCTGATGGCATATAAAAAAACATTAAAAGAAAACATACAGAAGTACATAAGCACAGACAAATACACATAAACACAGACAATGGCATAACCACTACTCCAGATTATGACAGCATGTTTGATTGTCCAATTGATTGTTTTGGTATATTATTCTTTATATCCCATACTATATTAAACTGCACTATATTATACTATATATATCAAGTTATAATAATATGTATGTATATATAACATATATATATATATATACATAACTACATCATATTCGATATTAACAGACAACTCTATATAGTATCAGTTCATGTACAACACCAGTTGTGGGTACCGTATGTGTCCTGCTATTGCCTGTAAGTTTGAGTTTTGATTTAATTACTTTTGAATAGTTTCTATTTGATTCTATTCTTTTCATATATATTTATATATACTTATAATTTCTCTATTTTATTTTAAGTTTCTCTACTTATCTGTGCTTATGTCTGTCTTTGTGCTGCTGTAACACCTGAATTTCCCCTCTGGGGGATCAATAAAGTATTATCTTATCTTAAAATTACTCTAAAAACACCTGAAACCCTGCCGACTGAAATTGTGGAGAAAATCATCATCTGTGAAATCCTGTCAGGACGGTCCTCAGTTAGGCTGTGCCTCCCTGCTTCTACTGTAAACAACTTCCTTCTGTTTTCTTTTGTCTTTCTCTTCCCTTCATTTCCAACCAACTCTCTCTCTTTTGTTTCTCCACCTTTTCTTTATGCACCAGTGTCTCCCCGTCATTCATCAGCTATTCCATCCACAGAGCGTGCTTTGCTGCTCGGGCCCTCTGGCGTTCCTGGGTGATTTATTGTCTTTCCAGGCTTCTTTGAATGCTCCTAGCTCCTCCATCTGCCTCCCTCCCCTCCTGACAAGAGTGAGGGGGAAACTTCCACCACTGGGACATCATTGTACCGTTCACCGGCCTCACATCCACAGATCACTGTACAGTGTGCTGGGCTGGCTGATGCTTGAAGGCTTTCTGCCATGTGTTCTGGTTGCCGGAATCAGGGTTTGACAGATGTGGGTTTTTTGAAGACTGACAGGATTTTAGTACAAAAACTACAAATTTTCTTTCTTCTGACCACAGGGTTGATGCTGTGTGGTAGAAAACAGATTTTAGTCAATCAGACAGTGCTAACATTTTCCTTTGACAGATGACTAATGAATTGAAAGTGTTTGCAACTTTTAAAATAAAAAGAAGTCAGATGAAGGGACTGATGTACGTTTCATCTCTGTGTTTATGGAGACTGTCGGGGGGTCAAAGAAAAAAATATTGATGTGGAAATGTTTTTCACTCTGTTTATTAAAGTGTACACAGTGGTGCTTAACCGAGCACACAGATTTAAGGAACATTTCAACACTTTGGGAAATACCCTTATTCACTTTCTTGCCAAGAGATGACAGATTGATGCCACCTGTTTAGTGTCTTTTTGGGCAGACCTTAAAGGGCCCCGCACATGATCTTCGGTACAACTGCTCTGTGCTGGCTGTGCCATTGTTTTTCTATGGGGAGAGTGATGGTGCCCAACTAAGCAGAAAAGCTACCCTTGGCTACCATTGCCACCAAATAATTTTAAATTTGACCTCGGTTGCAGCTGACCTTTCAAAGCGCAACCCATGAGATAAGAGCTGTATGTGACGCAGCCAGAAGGCACTGCACCATAACCAAGGTCCACCCAAGACTAGCTCCTATATATATATATATGAGAGTATATATATATATATATATATATATATATATATATATAGGTCAATACACAGATAAGTGTAAAGAAGATTAGACAGAGATGTGGATTTGAGTGCAATTGTACAAAAATGTATTAAAAAGGGTAAGAAGAATGGTGCAATACGACTAGATGACCACTTTATTGTTATAAAATGAAATAGTAACATGCCAAAGCAGGTACTCAGATTTAAAATAGCAACAATACTGTGATCCTAAAATGCTATCTTGGTTTTGGGCAACAGGAAGGTAAAAAAAACTATAAAAAAAGCTATAATTAATAAAACAGACTGACTGTCAATGATGAGCTATCCTTTATCCAATTCTGTTTCACCATGTGTTCCCCTTAAATTATGCACACACACTATCACTGCAAACAGACCCCTCTAAGTGTTGTGCAATACTTATCTGCATGCACGTGCACAGCAAACCAAATGGCCAGCAGCCCCATCAGTACAGTCCTGATATCAACACTAAATGAGGGAGCGTGGAGACAGTATTAGAACATTTTAAAAGGAGAGGAAAGGGGCACAGTAGGTTCGTCTCACAAGACACAAACAGAAATGAACCATGCCACAAAATATGTTGAATATATACTAAACCATAAAAGACTTAATATAAGCAATAGATAGAACAAGGCAAAAAGGCACAAACACACTGTAGGCAAAACAGTAGCAAACTATCCTCTACTATGGTCACCCCTGCCAAATATGGCAGGTAAAATGCCATCTCACTGGACACCTCTTCAGGTGGGATCAATCCTGTCTCCTGCAACTCCAAACGCTCAGTGCTGGGGTTATCTGTACCTCGAATAGGAATTCAGACTCCCTATCTGCCAGTTGAATGGCGTTGTGGAAAAGTAAAAGTGGCTGGGCAGGGGCTAGGCAGGTGTAAGTGGGAGAGATATGGGAATAGCCCTGCTACACATGCAGGGGAGGTAGAGAGTGAAAAACTCACACTGAGTGTGTTTCAGAGTCACACATATGCAAATTAGCACTTGACGTAATCTAGCGACTTTTCAAGCAGGCTTTGCCTTGCAACGCTGGTCAGAAAAAGACTAATGCTGTGTCTCAAATCGCGTACTTACATACCTACACTTAATATTTTGAGTGCATAAGTGCGTTCACACTGACAAGTATGGTAAAATGCAGTGCACTATGAGTACCCGGATGGTGTACTCATAACGGTCAGAAAGTTGAGCGTGGAACGCTGCACACTTCTCACCCTCAATGGTCGCCATCTTGGCTACGTAGCGAAAGGGGAGGGACCACCGACATATGAAAATGGCGGCCGCGGGTGCGATTGTTACGGCTAAAAGTAAAAGCACGTTCATTTTTTATTCATTTTTAATATAATTGAATTGAAGTCAAGTGAGCAAACGAGCTGGCAGATATTTTGGTGTGCAGCAATCGTGGTAAATGTTGGCAATAATGCTCCGCCCGGTTGTAATCCGTCATTAAAAAGAAGAAGACGATGACACGGTCAAAGGTTGCAATCGTCATTTCCGGTAAGTGCACAACAGCAGTATTCGATTTGAGACAACACTACACTGTCAAAATGAATGCACTACACAAGTCAGTACATAGTGTACACAGTGTACTGCATGTAAGTGTACTAACGGAAGTACGCAATTTGAGACACAGTGTAAGAGTGTACACCCATGCTAACAGCTCCGTGAGGCTGTACTTAGCCACAAAGGTGCTTTGGGCTAAATGCTAATGTCAGCATGCTACCATGCTCACAATGACAATGTTAACATGCTGATGCTAAGCTGGTATAATGTTTACCATGGTCACTATTTTAGAATAGCATCCATGCTAACATTGGCTAATTTGCACTAAATGCAAAATATAGCTGAGCTTGATGGGAATGCCATTCTTCATTCATCTTTTAAGTCTATTAAGGGCAGAATACAGGGTGCTTTCATTTAGCTGGTATGACATTCAATACAGACTTTAAAAGAGTCTTAATTGAGCTGCGATATAATAATCTTTTTGACAACTGTAGACTCTGGTATCTAATTCTAGGTCTTTTCCCCTGCCAGATGTACCTTGAAATAAGTTTGTCCCAGAGCACATGTTCAACAAGTTACAGCAGTTCAAACTGCTGCACTGACTTCACTTAAGGAGCCAGGATTTTCCACAACTTGTGTCACCAGAGGATCTCTCACAGCGATGAAGAAAATTCAGCTTCCCTGCATGTTAATATACATATTCTCAGAGCAGAGCTAACATCTTGAATGTGAGTTCATTGTAACAGAGTGAATCCTGATGCAACTTACTGGCAATACTGTTTTCTTAATCAGTCTCATGTCTGTGTTAAGTACAGAGATCGAGTCAGGATGTGGTTAGCCTAGCTTAGCATAAAGACTGGAAGCAGGGGGAAACGGCTAGCCTGGCTCTGTCCAAAGTTAAAAAATCCACCTACCAACACCTCTAAAGCTCACTGATGAACATGATGTATCTTGTTTATTTGATTGTCCAAAACATTTTTCAGTGCATAACCCCCCCCCCAGAGACCCTTTTAGAGGAGGTGGTCTCGGCACAGTTCCAAACAAGCTCTGGAGCTGTTTGTTTGTGGTGCTTTGCATTCTGGGATGCGGCAGAGTATGCAAACTGTTTCTAGTAGTAGCAGCTAGCTGGAGAATTAACCAGCAATGTTTCTCTCACAGAAATATGCACTAGTCCAGAACACAGGACCTTCTGCCTGTATTTACTTTCTTGCTCCCACCCCAGACACATCTGGCCAATAAGCAGAGTGAACGTTCTCACGTGGTTTGTAGGGACGCATTTTGGTTTGTTTGGAGTTTTCTCTGTGTGAAAAGAAACCGAACCGAAGGGGAAAACGCTCCAAACTCATCAACTGATTCGGACCAGAGCAAACCAACTATAGGTATGAAAATGCTCTTAGAGGTGTTTGTAGGTGTATTTTTGAGCTTTGGACAGAGCCAAGTTAGCTGTTTCCCCCTGCTTCCAGTCTTTATAAGATAGGACGGAATTTTATTTATCCCAAGGGAAATTGTTGAATTAAGTTGTTGATTATGCTTAACTAGGCTAACTGTACTCAACACCTGGACATGAGATTGACATTGTCAACCAATTATCTCACTCCCAATAAGAAAACAAATAAGTGTATTACACAAAAAATGTGAACTATTCCTGTAACATTTAAGATATACTCAGCAAAAAAGTTAATTAAATAATTTGTCATTAAAAATGTTACAATGGTATTCGCCCAAAACACAATTGTAGCCAATTACAACAAATTTGACACAACTTGCTGTCAAGATATACAAGAGATGGAAGTATTAAGAAACATACCTCAAAAACACATCGAGTCTTTAAAGAGTAACTGCACCCAGTCTAATAATCTGATTTGCCCTACCAACTAATGGTGACAACATTCTTTTTTCACACCCTGTGCAACAGTAGGGTGGCAGTAGAGTACAATGCTACATCACAGATGGGTATGGTCACAATTTCAACAGACCACGTCTGACCACACCCAGCTGTGTCATCAGCTGAACCTCTGGGTGTGGTCAGAGGTTCACCCATACATGGCAGAGCAACTGGCTTTTTTCCTTTCAAAATCTAGTGTGAACTCTTTAAAGTCAACAAAAGTATGTGTGTGGCTACTTTTTGTGTGCAAACAGGACATGTAACTGAGCATGAAATAAGACTAAAATATGACTCAAACATGTTTCTACTTTCCGGAAATGAAGGTATCCCAACTGAACTTTAAAACAACTGCGCCCGCTCTCCCGTATACAGACATAGAGTCAAGTTTTCTTATCAGGAAAAATTCCATTCTCCACCTTCATTCTGTTGCAGCTGGTATAATAGCAGTGGACACTCTCCTCTGTAATCACATTGTCCACACATGGTGCAGACACAAAAAGCATGCACATATGAAAACTGATGAGGCTATTTATTTGTTTATCTCTGTTAGCAAGAGGTTGAGCCTGTCAAGAGTGAATGGTAATGCTCCTCTAACTGCCCAGAAATGGCCTGAGGAAAGTGCTGATGTCAGAGGGAGCGGGGGGTGTAAATGCCGGCTATCTTCTCTCTCCTCTTCATTTCTTAATTAAACTAACAGATGATACTGACATTACTGCTAGGTTAACAGTCCTTCATTACACTTATTTATCCACACATTGCTTTGAGGAAACGTATTTGTATCTGTGTGCAGATACTGTACGTATGTGCAGTATATGTGAAATCAGGTGTGCCTGGTTTTGTTTTCGTTTTCTGTTATTATATTTGTGTCTCAAATCAGAACGTGAGATGGGACGTTTTGGAGTGCAGAAAGAGATTTTTGCACACACGTAAGCTATATTTTGTAGAGAAGTTGGCCATGGCTGTGTAGCCGAAAATATTCAAGATAGGCACCTGGCTTAGTTAGCTACTGCTTCTTTGACGGACATTAACTATCAAAATAGCTAGGTTGCAAGCCAGTAAGGTCCAGACTAACTTACAAATGGAATTTCATAAAGGTTCCTAAAGGTATGTACTGTAAGGGATGATTAGGTTGGAGGGGTGGGCTGAATCATATATTATAGACCCTTTTAGTGCCAATGTCATGATTATGTCACAGTGTTAGCTGGAGGCAAAACAAACGAAAAACTGGAGGCAAATACGAATCCCCTCAGAGTAGAAGGCTACATAACCTACAGAAAAAGTCGTCTTGCTGTGTTGTTGGGTGCCAGAATCGAAGGAGAAATGGTTCCAAATTGAAATGTTATTGCATACAAGCTGCCACTGCCAGTCAAAAAAAACCAACTAACATTAAACACGATAAGACGAAAGGATTGGACGGAGGCGATCATCAAAAATGCTCACGTTTGTAGCGCACACTTCATATCAGGTAAGGTTAAATAAAGTATTGTCTGGTGTAGGTATAGATAACGTTATGTGTCTAAAGGTTTGTCAAGACCACCTACTCAGAAATTGGGGAGGAATAGCTGGTCTCTCGCATAAGCGCATAAGCTAACTTCGTTAGCTAGCTGTATGGCCAGAGACAAAACATAGAGGGAAAGGGAGAGGGAACTTCAACAGTAAGAAGGTGTGTGTGTGTGTGTGTGTGTGTGTGTGTGTCTGGCCACTCCACTGTAAGTAATCCTGTCAAATCGTCCATCCATTCAGTGAGCGTGTACGGGTCGACCAATCTGGTTCCATTGGTTAATGTTAACTTTTTCAAATAACAGGTCCTCTGCATATGGCTAAATGCACCTTTATGACCGCCCAACCTACATTTTGTTTACAACTTATGATTGTTTGACTGCTTATTTTTCTGCTTTTCTTTTCCCGACAAACCTCTTTTTAGTGATGTCACTGTGTTCCCACTCAGAAATTACTTTGAATAGTACAGTGTTATCATAACTGATAGGCCTGTTTAACAGCAGACATTTTGACTTTAGTAGGAAAAGCACAGGTCTTACTAATAACATTAACAATGGTTCTGTTCTATTTAAGTGTCCCAGTTAACCATGACAGTCTAACAGTGAGCCAGCATGAGCAATACCAGGACACTGAAACTGATGCAGCTAAATGGAATTCCGACATCATTCATTTTATCATTAACACCTGTGCTTTTCCTACTGTGACATGTCAAAATGTCTTCTGTGAAAAAGACCTATGGAGCTGGAAGTGAAATGAATGGTAGTTTTCCTTTAAGGGTTATAACTTTCAGGAGAACCTGCCAAAATGACAATACCGCATAGTCCCCTGTGCATCTCTGAAACATGTTTGTTTACTTAGCGATTGCTATACATACCCTCACACTGGAATTATACAATACCTCTGCACATAGGATCCAGTGCATAGCCTTCATTAATTCTTCTTCTGACCGATTTGTGTGCATAGGTCATCATCAGTTTTACCCCAGATAAGTCCTTTCTCAGTGCAATATATGAGATACAGAACATTAATATAGCACCAAACAGCTATTTGCTATGTAAAGATATAGTGGAGTAATGGCATTCGGATCAGAGAATGATGACACACTCCCTCTGTGTGTGTTGTTCCTGGTCCTCCCCACACAACCCTCTGCAAAGCCCCACGATATGCGAACATTTTTCACAATAGTTGAATTTTTACTATTACTATTTATTCATAGACTATTAATAGGTGGCTTTGGTGAGTTTTATTTTGCTTATGTCGAGTTTGAAGTGTTTTTTACGATGTGTGAGGTAAAATTAGTGTTTTTGACAATGGAGTCAGGTGGCTTTGAGGTGAGTGATATAACTGCTGTTTCTGGTTAAGGGGGAGGTGTGGCCAACGTGCCGATTTGTTTTGGTCTGAGATGCTGGTGCTAGTACAACATCTACTGACAGCAAATATCGTATATAGAACCTTTTAATAGAGCAGTAAAGTAGGAAACTCCTGTCCAGTCATTATGTTTTCTGCTCAGCTAGATGGAGATACCTCAGAGACACCAGGGCCATAGTTATTTTTCTGCCTGCATGTAGTCTCTTATTGATGATGCAGCAGAGGGGACGTCAGGGCTGTTGTTGATGTATGGGTTTGTCCGTTAAAGCGTTAGTGGCAGGCAGGAAGGCCATGAAGGCTTGGTCACATCCTGTGTTGCAACTTTTCATGACAATCCTGTGAGGTAATATCTGTAGTGTTGAAGCCTACCTATTTAGCTAGCAGCAAACATGCTAGTTCATGTGTACAAATGTACCTAAGTGAAATTTCTATTAATACTCTAAATTACAGTATGTAGCAATGCTGAAAGTATACTGTTTTCTAAAATAATAGAATTACCTTTTAATAGCTAGCTCACATGGTAACTTCAGATTAATTTCCACAGCACTAATAACATCAGTACAACATGTCATACTAACCACTCTGCTTTTTATTTCTTTTTTTACTTTTGATGTGAAACATCTTTAGAGGGGGTGTTGAGTTTCACTGATGGCAAAAAATTAAATCATCTATAAATGCCTTAGGCCTCGAGCGAAACAAAAAAAAAAAACATTTCAACTGTGTCACCAATTCAATTGTAAAGAGAGGTCTAGGACTAAACCATGGCTTATTCTAAATATATATTTTTTTTCTATTTGAATGCTATGAAGCTTTGTTATAAGCCATGAGCTAATAGCACCATCAGAGTATGAGTTGGTTTTTTTGGCCTGTCATGGAAATATGATATAATCTCTTGGTTTTTTTTTTACGAGATCGTGGTATGTGTGTTGTTCATTAATTTTTACTCACCAACAAAAGTACAGCTACATAAAATTATAATTGTGGGGAAACCCCTGAAGGGCGTCTTTCCCAGATATGAATCTTTCACAAACATAGATTTTAACTTACCAAAACAGATTTAGAACCGTACTTGCTGGAAAATACATTAAACTTGTAGTATGAAGTTTCTCAGTTCTCTGTTTTCTTTATTCAGAGGAGGCTGCTGGTTGAAAACCTGTTTTTAAACCAGCACTTATACAGGCTTTGCCATCCCCAGGTGTTAACACTGATCCTGTTGAACTGTTCCGTAGGGAGACAGAGCAGACTCAGAATCAAATGATGCTACAGATTTTCCCACGAAAGGCACAAAATGAGATTAGAGTGGAAAATCAGGGATGACAGCAGCTCCCATGATGATGAAGGCTACGCTCTGTGATGTAATTCTCGAATGTGATTGCATGGTACAGTATGTGTAGTGATTCTCTGGATGCATGCAGAAAAACATGCCCCCTGTATCCTTTAAAGCATGTGTACTATTCCTGTCAGTGTTTTCAGAATGCCTCTAAGCCTGCTCTTTTCTGATGACAAACAGCCTGCTTGGACTGAAGTGCCTCTTATAAAAGCTTGATTATATCATTTTACAGTTCATGCATTATAAATCATTTATACATCAGTTGCTAGCTCATCTTACACAGGGCTTTTATGGTGATACAATCTGTTGGGTTTGTTGGGAATGTGTGCTGTTGTTAGCCATCATCCCTGACAGTTGTTATTATCAAGATGGCTACTGAAGACTAATGAAATATAACAGTGTTTATTATGGCAATCATGATGTGAAACCTAACAGTGGCAGAGCTAATGATTGCTGTTTGTTTGATATGATATGTTTGATGCTTTAAAGGAACAAAGTTATGGACCTCTTTCAGGCATTTTGCAGGCTTTTGAAGACCCTGAGCACTGTGCTGCAGCTTTTATGTAAAGTTCATAAAAGCATTATCCCCAAAGCCCTGTGTTCCTGCAAACATACATTTTTCAAAGTTGCCTTGTTAGGGGACTGACTGTTTTAAATGGCAGCCACAAAAGGAAGGCAAAAATAATAAGGCACTATCAGCTCTCTGCAGCTTTACAACACACTGTTTTTCTAAGTTTTTTTTTTTTTAGTGATTTCATAATTCCTGGCTGCATATTACTGGACATTCAGGATTTATTTTCAGCGTATCTTGCGTTCACATATTTCACTCAAAATATGCACAATGGCACTAGCGAACAAAAACATCCAAGAGGACAACCTTTCAGGGAACTGAGTAGAGCTAGCTTGGCCCACTCTTTTTTTAACAAGCTCCTTCAGCTGTGTGGCTTGTTTCCATGGACATACAGTAAAACATTCTGCACAAGCGGACAATGTTTGCTACATTCAAAGTGGCAAACAAAACCTTGTCAGGTCCAATGCTTTTGCAGAACCCCTGACCAGAGAACAACTGTTCTACAGTACACTGCCAAAAATATCACTCCCAATAGGGTTAGATCATTTCCAATACAAACCAATGCTTCAAGATGTTTCTATAATCACGTGTAATTTTCTTGACACTAGCACTCATGTCTTCAAAATTCCTTCTGAAGACAAGGGGAATAATGTCACCTCAATGGTAGAACTTATTTATTTTTCATTGTGTATACCTCTGAAAGCTGCATGCAGTTTTTGGCCACTTGGGGGCAGCAGAACAAATTGGAAAAACAACATCTGACATATTATTACCTTGTGAAGTAGTCTGTGCTAACAAAAGGATTGCCTATTTACACATCCAGTAGTTACAGAGCAACAATATTATTCATTTGAACTTGTGTCCACCTGATGAATGTAAGTCTGATATATTCACTCGCTTTTAGCACTGCTTTGGACTCTACCAACCCATAAGGGAAATAATCTCTGAATAACTCTTTGTTTGTCACTATGACCAACATCTTTCACATTACATATAGTTATTTGGCCAATTGTTCATATATAAGTATTGGTTAATGAAGCTTTAAACTGTCAGACCACCTGTGTTTCCATCTAAACTCATGTTGTGCATCCAAGCATTGTTCAAACCCTCAAAACTTATTTTAAATTCTGGTGGAGATCCCAAAGTTTCCACAGATACAAAACATCTCAGGCTGAACTCAGTGGAATTATGTACCAGATGCAGCCATAAAACAATTAAAAATGGTGTCCTGAAATGAATATTTAATATTGCAATCAGTGTAAACATTATATAGCTTCAATAAAGTGTTGGAACAAGCTGATGTAAAATGTATACTAGCATGTGATCTGTGTGAAAAACGATTTATCTTCCTGAACAAAGAGAATCTTACCTAAGAGTTTAACAAATACAGTTTTAAGGCTGAATGTGGTGGATGCTGCTGTCCTTACTTTGGGAGTGTATTAAAGAACAGGCACTTTGAGTTCCAGCTGCTAAAGAAAGCCAAAACCCAAATGTTGTGTACACGCAAATTCCCCAAAGGCAACCCTCAAAGCCACGTCTCTCCCCCTCAGAAATCAATACAGGCATTTGTTCTCAGATGTCTTCATCGTGACATGTCTTTGCATGCTTAATGAACTTCCCCTGTTCACTGTCCAAGGCTGTATTGATCCTCAAAATGGCTGGTATTCAGCAGAGATCTCCATTCTGTCTGGGCAGAGCTGAAGCAGAGAGCTCCATAGATCAAGCAGACAGACAGAGCGCATTATGCTTCTTTTTCAGAGCAGGACTGACTTTTCAGCCGCTGGCCATTTATCCACTGTCTTCAGCAGACAGCTGGTTAAGAGCGGTGAAAAGGGGAAGCGCAGTGGATCTTAATCTAATTAAATGCAGAGAGACGACGGGAAAGACTTTATCAGCTGCCGACTTTCTCTGCAGATCTCTCTCTGCTGATACGAGTGAATAATAAGCTCCAAGGTCAGCATCACAAAGCCACGCCTGGATTTACTCTTTCCTCCACTTTCACCTCATTCTGCGCAGCACACACTTCCAACATTACACACATTATACACAGAATGGCAAGAAGAGTCCACATGCAGGCGTTTAGTGTTCGTCAGTGAGGGTTTGAATAGTTATCAGAATTTATTGGCCACGTATGTTGACACATACAAGGAATTTGACTCCATTTGACAGTGGCTGTCAATATACGTACACACAGGGCAGAGAACAAACTTCCAGGAGGACACAACAGACATACTGTATAGCTAAACAAAAACTAGAAGAATCATTTCCTAAAGAAAATGTGTGTGATTGCTGAGTGCACGATTTTTGGATGACTTTATAATCATATGAAAACTTACTGACCTTGATATATTGAGTTATAGATGCAATGGGAATGAATTGAGACATTTCAGCATTAGGCCTTAATGCATTACTATATATTTTATAAACTGTATGTTGTTCTGTTGAACTCTCACAGGTGATCAGTGTGTAATACTGCAGGTACTGAGTTAGAAATACAGTGGAATAGAATAGGCCTCCATAGACTATAATGCATTATGAGCATTTTGAAATATCAATGGAGTTTGTACTGTATACAATTAACATATCAATCAGCTTGGTAGCATAAAAACTAGGAGGATATACAAATTTAAAGTGTCGTCGAAAAATCGTGTTTGTCCAGGGATATGTCATTATATATGCACATTTATGAAAACACAGAAAACTGTAAAATTACGCACATATTATTATTATTATTATTATGCTATGAAGCATAAACATTTTTTGAGTTACAGATGAGCGAAATAAAATGCATGTAATAATAATAATAGGAAGAAGAAATATGCTTAACAAATAGAAGCAAACAATCATAAAGCTATTAGTGGCAAGAGCTGGTGAGTGGAGAAAAGCTGTTCTTGTGCCTGAGCTTTTAGCCAAGACCAATGAAGCCTATACATCTTTTTTTTCCCCTTTCCTAAACAGTTTTCCAGGATCTCAATGGCAAACATTTTATGGTCAAGGAAAGAATCCATTAGGAGTCAGGAGAGGACATCTTAAAATATTTTTATTTGTGAAAAACATTGAGGTTTAGATTTAAGATACTGTCCTGTACTCAGCATCCACATAAATCACAATTCCTAAAAAAAGGGAGGTTTAATACACTGCCAAAATAAGTGAAACATTTATTAAGAAGTCTTTTCTTGTCATCTAACAGACATCAAACATAATCTGGCGCTAGCCCCCTGTGGCCCAGTGTATTGGAGCTGTCTGTCCGATCTGTATCATTTTACATAAAACACCTGCATTACTGTCAAACTAAAATCTTTGTGTGAAAAGTCTTTGGGCACATAGAAATCAGTCAGAATACTTGGTTTGTGACCCTGTGTTTCCTATGAAACAATGAAATTCCTTTTTTTTTTTTTTTTTGCATTAAGTAATGTTAACCAGCGGTGATGATGGCTACCAGTAAGAGACAGAGAAGATAGAGAGATAGATAGAGAAATAGCCAGTTAGACAGCTAAAGCAAGAGAGGTATATCAAGCGAAAGCTAGCTGGTGAGTTAGCCACAGCTAAAACTATATTTACACATTGAGTTTTCGCTAGCTGTGAATGAAAAATATTCATTTTGATGAAGAGTGATCTTGGTAATTCAGTTTGTTATTCCACATAACTGAGAAAGCAGCTAAATCCACTCATGATGGAGAAAACCCCTCAGCTTAACTCCTGCGAAGGGTAACTAGCTTAGCAGAGAAGAAGTAAACACCATTTCAACTTCTGACTATTGGAATTCATGCAATTTGGTGTGGTTAAGTAACCTTTAAACCACAAAATGTATTAAATTATAAATGAATGTATTATATTGATTTCAGTATAAATATTAATAATAGACTGACACCTTACAGACCTGCCAACCTGTACGCATTTTGCGTAGCAGGTACGCATTTTGACATCAAAGTACGCTGGTACGGGGCACCCCGGTAGCTCACCGGGTAGAGCGCGTAACACGTAGGCTGAGTCCTCACCACAGCGGCCCAGGTCTGATTCCAGCCTGGGCCCTTTCTGCATGTTGTCCCCTCACTCTCCCCCCTTTCCTGTCTCTCTACAGCTGTCTCTATCAAATAAAGGTGAAAAGCCAAAAAAAGTACGCTGGTACGATTTGACACTCAAAGTATGCAAAAAGCTGATGACGCCTTGTGAGTTTGACCAGTTGTGCAGTGCTCAAGTCTAACAGCAAGAGGCAGCAGCAATACGCCAACGTGCATCTAGCCTGCCAAGAAGAAGAAGAAGACGAAGAAGAAGAAGAGCGCCAGATTTGTTACCGTTGCCTTCACCCACCCACAAAAATACTATTCGCAAGCGGGGATAATGTGATTGACAAATACATAATGTCATTTCAAGAGACAGTAGCTCGGATCCGCAAATCGACAGCAACACTTGCCAGAGAAATTCCTAGAAAGTTAGCGGGAGAAATGGCCATGCCTCCGTATCTCCAGACTTCCCCACCATGCATTCTGCACAGTCTGCAATACTGATATTGACATAGTCATCAAGGATCAGCAGGTAATAATTAGACATCGAATGATAGCCTATGCATTTTCAGAGCAGTGCATATGTATTGGCAAGTGTTGTGAAGTAGAAATGATAAAATTACAACAAAAATGGCAATACTACCAATATATTCAGATATATCCCCAGAATGAAAATAACATTAAGTGGTCATGAGGGAAAGATGTGTTTTCAGAGAACAGGATTTGCAGCCAATCCGGGCAGAGATACTGTTCACAAACTTCATTGTGGGCACAATTTGCCATTATCATCTCAACCCAACCGGTCGAGGCAGATGACAGCCCACACAGAGCCTGGTTCTGCTCGAGGTTTCTGCCTGTTAAAAGAGTTTTTTCCTTGCCACTGTCACCTAGTGCTTGCTCATGGTTGGAATTGTTGGGTCTCTGGCTATGAGTGAACATGTTTTTAAAATAATGGTCTCTTTATATTTACAAACTGCCAAGCAACACGGCTGTACAGGTATACATAAGCTGAATTTTTTTTCGAAATAAGGTGGTACTCCAAGACTTTCTTCAAGGTTAGCAGGTCTGCACCTTGCAAAACAGAGGTGAACAGAGATGCATTTAATTCCTATATTGTCTACTGTAAATGATTAAAAATACAGTTTATTTTCTTAAACAATCTAGTTAACATGGACAAGAAAGCTGAAAGAACACATTTTGTTTGTAGATATTGCATATGCACAATTTGCATTTCGCAAAGACTAAAGGCAGAGTTCAGTATCTGCGTCTTTTATGTGTTATGTAGGTGCTATGGCACGGTGGCATCCATGGTGTGGATGTGTTTGGGGAATAAATTGGCTGTCCATCCAGCAGACTGACAGGTATCTCTCTCCCTCAGTGACATGGCCCAATAACTCCCATCAGTCTACTGCAAGGCAGCTGTGCCAGCTTTTAAATTGCTCTGGCTGTTGTCCTGAGTGTTTGGTGTAGAAGGACGATCAGCTTCAGAAACACTGGGGAAAACAGGAAGTTGCACTGCAACTGTGTTTGCATTGAAGAGGGTCATTACTGTGAGACTGTGTTGCCTCCGCTCTGAACCGTCTGTGCCTGTTATCTGTTTGAGAACTTGGAAAAGCAATTAATGATGGACTCCCAGGACAAGGGTTGAGGAGGACCAAGCAAATTGATTATGCGCATAATGTAATGTAATGTAGCATTAAATGATGACTGTCTGGAGACTGTGAGGATGGAGTGGAAGCTGTCATCTAGAAGGCAACAGAAGCCCAGCAGAAGCTAGCTCTAGAGTTGGTAATTAACATATATTTTGTTGGTTCAGAAACACTGACACGAATGAACACGGAATCTTGTGATTGGCACTTTAAACTATTAACCAACACATGAGCTAATTTCCATATATATTTACTGCTGAACTTCATTTCATGCTAGCTAGCTAACTGTGTTTGTTAATCCAACAGCATATTTTCTGAAGAGGATTTCTAACACTCGCATTAGAAAACCGTCATGCCTAATAGAAAGATCAGAAATCAGAGACCCACTCTGAAAGCGTTAGGGTCCTGAAGACGGTCAAACCTGGTCCAAAAAGGCCAGAGGATAATTACTCTAATCCAAAATGTGGTTGACCCAAACCCTAATAGAGGGGAAACAGCAACACTGGCAGCAGCCCCGGTCATAAGAGCAGCAATACATGTCATTTTGTATCTATTTCACAATTCACACTCTGTCTCACCTTAAAACACATCCTCCTGTGATGATTATGAGTGTTAACGTGTGCGATAATTATAAAATTTGTGCGATACCTTTTGTATGATAATTAGTAATTCTAAAAACTCGTACAATGATTTTGCAATTCTATTGGCAGACAAGAACATTAATATTGGATGATTCTGCAAAACCCTGGATTATGTTCAATGCCACATTTTTCTTAACATACTTTGTTATTCACTTTGTAATATATATATATATATATATATATATATATATATATATATATATATATATATAGCATGTACTTGTAGAACTGGAGTTACATCCATGTAACTTGTATTTTGTCGCATTACTGAATGGGAGACTACTGCGGTGTGGTCTCCCTGTTTCTGTTCTTTCATTCACTGTAATAAAGACTGGTGATCACAGTGATGAGAAGGTTTGCAGTGAAGATGCTTTGCTAGATGTGTTACTGAAAACGAGAAGATAACTGAGGCGTTCTTCAACTTGCTTCATGTTGTCGTCATTATTAACGATCTCCACCAAGATCAAAAACTTGTAGGAGAAAACACAAGCAGCCCAAGCTGACCAGTCGCAGTTTGTAGTATCTCATAGTATCCCTGTAGCAGCAAGTTTGTCTTAGAACAACAGTCAGGTGCCCATATGAACGGCTGTGTGTAATTGCACTGTGCTCTGGCACAGCACTTCTCAAATCAGAGGTATCAACATATGTGTCCTGCTGCCTTCAGAAGGCTGCAGGGATTTAAAGGTATAATATGTAACATTTCCACCTTAAAAAGTTTTGCCCTCTTGGTTCTGACTACGGAGCCTCCGTGTTATTCTTTTATAATCCTCATAAGTATAGACACAACTCATAACCCCCAGCTACAACTGTTTTGACCATGGATAACAAGCGCTGGGCTACCCCCCATGACTGAATTTGCCACATAATGTTAGCTACAGTAGCTGTACGGGTAGCCAACTCATCTAATGGTAAGTTAGCAAGTGAATGTTACGTTAGCTAACATTACTTGCGGCTATTTCATTAGAAATAAATGACATAATGTGAATAAATGTAATGTGAATAAAATAAAATAATACATTTCCTTATCTGTGAACATGATTTCTGTCTGAGTCACGTCAGATAGATTTTCATCAGCAATGGTAGCTGTTTAACAATGAAGACAACAACTCCCATGATCGCACGCTACTTCATGACATCATCAAACTACGTCTTTTGTTATTGTTTTGATTGAGAGACCCCTTGCAGCAGAAATTACATACCGTGCATTATAGTGTGTCTTATCACTGTTTTAGGTTTTAAGGCAGGAACGCTGGAACTATTTTCTGGGAGGGGGTGCTGTAAATCACACAGACTACTTCAACCCTCGTACCGTTATGACTTCTTTCGTGGTGCCCCTCCCCGGACAGCGATGACCAACACAGCACTGCTGATTAGACTGAGTTATTAATGAGCCTGAGCCAGTGCTTTAATTTCTAATAATCTGAGAAGTATACAGCTATTAAGAAAACTAGAAAGTAAGATTTAGATGTTCACAAAGCATCTTTATTATGACAATAAAAAATGGTTCATATCAAAGAGGCACAGCCTATGTCACGCATGCTCATATCAATCATGAAACCTTAATAAAATAAGTAATAAGTAATAAGTAATTAGACAAATCATAGCCCGTTGATGGTACAAATACTTGAGGTCTACTTGAAAAAGAGGCCACTTCTAAATGAAGGTTGGCTATTCCATATAGTCATAAATCTAAAAAATAAATTGCATGCAGTAGCGAGTGAAGCTCTCCCAGGTGAATTTTCAGACAGGGAATGCATAATTCTCTGGTGGTCTGAAGGACACTGCACCTGCCTTTGAGTAGCTTCAGGAGGCAGGGAAGAAAGAGTAGTAGTACTACCATGTGTGGCTAGCTGCTGCCCCCGTTGCTGCTGGCCTACTGGCACAGATCTGGGAGGTGCAGGTGTCAACTTGTCAGCTGTCGCTTCTGTCTCTCTCTCTCTCAGGGACTTAGCTGGTTCAGAGGGAGGTTTTGAATAGAAATCAAATATCCTCTTTTGTGACGTTGCCTTGAACCGCTAGCCTAATAAGGACCCCACTTGCTAGTTAACCAGGTCAACGTGCGCGTGCATCAAAAGTTCTAACATGCAAAAATAGCTCTGTGTGTATACGTCTACGTGACTACGTCAGACTTCATGTGCACATGAGGAGACAGGCTTATCATTACTGACAATCACATCATGAAATATGTTAGACAGAAATGAAAGTCAGACAAACTTAAACATCATTTTTTTCACAAAAAAAACCAAAACATGTTTGGTGCAGTACAGGGATGCTGTCGCACCTCGTGCAAACCCTACTTCCAACGTCTCTGTTTCACACAGTGAATTCAAAGACTTCTCTGATGTAAGCGTTTTCAGAGCAGTGTGTCATTGGGGGTTGTACGATAAATCAAACCTTTGCTCTCAGTTGATCTCCTGCCTCAGTGCTGGAGAGACCAGCAGAGTGACTCTCTCAGAGTGAATGAGGCTGTCTCATGAACGATGACATCTCTCTTCTCCATATTTGGAACCAGCGCTTCATCATTCTGGTCTGGTTTGAAGTCCAGCAGCAGAGCAGCAGCCTCCCACTGCTCTGACAGTTTCTATTAGAATAAAATGATTAGAGAAGTGCAGCTAAAAGCTATACAAAATCACTCTTGTGTTTTTCTCTCATCTCCACTGAATGGTAACCGTGGAAACAGAAGACAGAGATATTTATTCAGCTGCTCATCCAAGGTCACGTTATTTAAAAACCATCCATTTGTGTGCATCTAGTGAGGTTAAGTATGTGTGTTCTTATGAATGCAGCTTAATGATGTTAATCACTCTGTTTATACTGTACTGTGTGCCAGCAGCGCACTCACTAAGAGTAATCATGTTCTGTGATTGGTAGAAAAAGTGTGGAGATAGTCAATCTGATGAAAGAAGTGGAAAAAGAAGAGAAGCTCTAAGATATTGAAATATCAGTAAAGTGTACTGTGTTTTAACAGTGACGAGGGATGAAAGAGCGGGTAGAGGACCTGAGAGATTTTTTTCTCATGGTTTTGCACAGTGCTCTCAGGCCAGATGGGTCATTAAGTGCATCCATATCGCATCCACATGCAGCTGTAGCCTGTATGACTCTGCCGTCCAAACAGCCACAAGGATGTTATACAGTATTTGCAGACAGATTATGAATAATGAGCTGCATTCAACATGCTGCATGGCTGTGGGACTGGGGATTTATTTAACACAATTCATTCTTTGAAGTGGTCATGCTCTTTTTTTTTTTTCACTCCTGTTGAGAACCTTTCTAATGGTGGGGACAAATGTGCATCATAATGATACATCAACACGGCAACTAGATTTTCTTGTAGGCAGATCATTAATTCCACCGTCTAGCATCTAAGGATACTAAGATTGGGTTGTAATTCTTCACGTGTCATACTAAATTTAGGGACATTTTATCATGTCATTCAAATTTAGTAAGTGAAAATAGGTATGCAGATTAAATTAATTCAAGTGTAGAGCTGATGGTCCTCAAAACATTGAGGCTGCCCCATTATTTTTTGCAGCTTCATCTACAGAGCAGCAGCCCCATCAGAGGACTGTCTCTCAGTCAGTTGGTTCAATATAGCACTGCTGTGCTGTGTGCCCTCACAGAGGGTAGCATGGCTGTAGACTAGTCTGATTTGAACAAAGTGGTCAACAAAAACTTGGAGGAAATGCAAAATATGAAGTACATTTTTAAATAATTTCCTCAAAGGTTTAAGCAAAGCTAAATTCAAAAGAGGCAGAGTTCTTCTGATGTTTCAAAGGATAATTTTAATTGGGATGTCAAGAACCAGTAAAAGAGATCATATTTCTCCCATATTAGCTTCTCTACACTGGCTCCCTGTAAAATCCAGAATAGAATTTAAAATCCTTCTCCTCACCTTCAAAGCCCTAAATGGTCAGGCACCATCATATCTTAAAGAGCTCATAGCATCCTATTACCCCACTAGAGCACTGCGCTCCCAGAATGCAGGGGTCCTTGTGGTTCCAAGAGTCTCTAAAAGTAGAATGGGAACCAGAGCCTTCAGCTATCAAGCTCCTCTCCTGTGGAACCAGCTTCCAGTTTGTGTACGGGAGGCAGACACCCTCCTCACATTTAAGAGTAGGCTTAAGATTTTCCTCTTTGATAAAGCTTATAGTAGGGCTGGGACCCCTTAGTTATGCTGCTATAGGCCTAGACTGCCGGGAGACTTCCCATGATGCACTGAACTCCTCTCTCATCCTCTCCCTCTCCATCTGTACGCACTCTTATCCCATTAATGCTTGTTACTAACTCGACATCTTCCCTTTCCCGTAGTTGTGTGCTTTCTCTCCTCTCTCTCCTTCTGTTGCTTTCTGCAGGTGTTTCTGCCTCTGGAGCTGTAGAGTCTGGATCTATGGTTACAGGCCACCTGCTGCCCCCATGTTCCTGCTCAACGGCCGCTGCTGCTATTATTGTTATAATTATTATTATTATGAATATAATTACCATTACCATTACTATTACTTTTCATCTCTATGTGGAACTTGCATTGTTTGTGCTACTGTATGTTCTCTTTTCTCCTGCTCTCTCTCTCCATCCAAAACATATAGGTCACTTTAATGTACATATACACCAAGTATTTTAAAATATAGCAAAAATGGCTGTGAACATCTGGGTATATATCATCACCAAACAATATTTAGAAATACATGTATGCCAACAGAAATACAATACTAATATTTCTGCTACATAGAGACAGAGCGCAATGAAGTCCCGCCCACACCAGAGGGAAAAACAATTCATCGCTCTTCATTGACTTTGTATTGCGTGAAGGTGCCTCCTTGTCACTTTGGTCTGCTAGCAAACAACAGACACATGCCTAAAAGCTGCTGTGTGGTGGGATGCACTACCAACAGGGTAAAGAACCCAGAACTAACTTTTATAAGCTGCCGAAACGAAAAACTGAACCTTTAAGAAGACAAAAGTGGAAACAGACGTGAGGCATCAGCAGGAAGAATGGGAACACTGTGGGATCCTGACACTCAGCTGAGGCTATGTGCTTATTATTAAATAAGTTGCAGTTGCTAATTTGCTGGTTGCTGGTGATTCGATCAAATAGGTGTAAATATCAGTTTAGTAGTATTTCACTTTTGGCCATTCAGTGGAATCATTTCTCCAAGAAAAGGTAAGGAGAAGGGACACTGAGACAGACAATATTTAGTTTGTCAAATATACCTTTTCCTTTCTGGTAGACATAGGGTGCTAAAATAATCCTTTGACATGCTGAAATCGAATGTTTTTAGCTAGCTACAGGCATTTTGTTAGCGTTTCAGCCCTTGGCTGCATAATGGCGCAGATTATTTATGAACACATAGTTTTTAATATATGTGAAAGCAGATATTGGATCAAATTATATCTATATCCATATGTTTTTGGTCAATCATACATTTTGATCTATATGACATATATATTCCCGTATGACCATACATGACTTTCATATGGGACTGCTTATCAAGTGCTCATCATTCAACAGCACTGATGGCAGCAGATGTCTACATCATCTCATAATGATCAGTGCTAGATTACACTGATTACATCAATTAAACAGTCAGTATCAGACCCAACATCAGATGAGAGAGACTTAGCTGCTGACTGTCCTCTAATGGCTGCTCAAGTGTCTGAGTGTTCAAATTACACCAAAGGTGTCGAGGGACATCTTTAAATTGACAACACAATTTTAGGATATCAGTATTGACTCAAAACAAGAGGAACAGGTCAGGAATACGCTGATTGAATCCATGTGGGAAAGTCTCTGCTGGCTGCTTCTCTTTTATTTGCATAATGGAATTAACCATCTTTTAACCTCTTTACAATGTAAATTTATAGTATACATCATAGGAAGCAATCTATATATGAGGCCAGTGTTGTCTGAAGAGATTACAAGAAATAATGCTTCTCTAAAACTGTAACTGAGTTTTATTCATAATGTTGGCTTTTTGCCTTATGATGATAACTGAGTGGAGGCTGTGCATTAACCACTCTTTTTTTATCAAGGCATTACTGCCCTTAAGCACATGTATTAATGTAAAAGGCTTTGGCTATGCAAGAAATGGATGCAACAGAAACCATAAATTTCATATCATTACCCGCAAGGCAGCCAAGATTCAAAACGACTAAACCTAAGATACATCATCATCACCTTTACACAACATTCAACACCAACCTTATTCCTTAAATACCTCCTTAGTTCTCCTTTTATGTTCATATTTTGACAGAATTTATGATGTAGAAATAAAGAGAGGAAAAGTCACATTAATTGGTCAATCCAATCTAGCTATAGTACATGGACACCCAAACTGGACACTGTTAGGCCTGGCTTGGTCAGAAGCATAACAAAGAAGGGAGGTCCACACAATAACCATTTAAGTAAACAAGTAAGTTATTAAAGATAATAACATCAGTAAACTATGATGTGTGAAGTCAGCAGTCAGTGAAGTGTGGGTGTTGAATGCTATGAAACTATAAGCGCTAACCTAATGTGAACCTGTAACGTGAACAAAGGATAAACTAGACCCAACCAAACAAAACCAAGGTGGGTGCCTGGTTGCACGTTCATGTGGAGGGTCCGCCACATTAAGCACCATCCCAAACCATGTAACGGGGAGTGGAAGTGGGTTATAAAACCCTCTAACAGTGAGTCTAAACCGGTGCTGACTTACTGATCATGTGCAACCCCGTGTTGTGTTCGTCATTGAAGACGCTCTGTACAGATACAAGTTCTGTGCAACTACCTGTACAAACCTAAACTGCTCAAACTAAGATAAACAATTTAATATTGTCACACAGACGTTAACTTACATTGTATTTAGGATCAAATATACCCTTCTCTTGTCTAGAAAACGGTAGACATGTTCATTTGATTGTAAAGTGTTGTATATTTACAGCGGTTTGTAAAAACCAAGCAGCTCATAAACATCAGAGTGAATAGATCATGGCAACAGTTTCTACTTCCGAAAGACGCTGATACGAAACCATGGTTATGAAATGTTACGACAGTTCCTGTTTCCGCCGGAGAGAGGGAAGTTCGTCCCAAAGCTTGCCACTACACTACACCTTAATGAAGGCTGCTTCATTCAGCTGTGAGAATGGCCTAGGTCTACCTGCAAAGGGTAAAACACAAGACAGCAGGGGGAGTACTGCAGGGTCAGAGGGTGGCACAACTCCACTCTTCTGGTTTCAGGCTTTCCACCAGATGTTGAACCTGGCTGCGGGGATTTGCTCCCATTAACCCACATGAGTATTATACGCTATCAAAGTGATAATATGAGTATTAGTGAGGTTCAGCACTTTTGAGTTGAGTGATAAAGCCAGGTGTTGGATGGGACTGAGGTTAGGACTCTGTGCAGATCAGTCAAGTTCTTCCACAGCAGACTGGGAAAACCATGGAGCTGGCTTGGTGTCATATTGAAAGAGGAAAGGGACACAGTTGTAAGGACACTACTGTCTAAAATATTATTGTATGCTGTAGCATTAAGATTTCCTGTTAGTACACCCAAGTGACCCAAACTAGGTAAAAAAAATATTGTATATGGATGGGGGGTGTCCACACACTATTGGCCATATAGTGTATTTATGTCTACAGATACCAGTAGGGGGTGCTGCCACATCAAAACCAAATACCATATTAGAAATGCTGTGATGGGAAGACCAATGAGATAACCAGAAATGATTGAAATCACCTAAAGCATGTAAATAACCAAACTCAAATGAGAAATAATGTCCACAATCCTCAAATAAGAGGTTTAGAGTGATTCGGTTTTTATGAATTTTCAGAATCATACCAGCAGTATCACTGTACTGACAAACGGAGTTAATAAATACTGTGGAGCATAAATGTTGTACACTGCAGAGAGGACAATGATGGAGTGGGGGTTATGTAAACAAGTGTGTGCAGGTGCAACGGGAACACTTCATTTATTCCCTTTAAGACATCTCCATTCACACTCCAACAGCTTAATGCATTTCTCCACAGAGATGGAAAGAACAAAATTAAACGTCTGTCACTCTGCTCAGATGCTGGAGTATCACCTGAGATGTAAATGCATGTGTGTGAGGGGTGGTAGGGTGTTGTATAACTATACCTATGAGGACCAAATGTCCTCATCAGAATGTTTTGTCACTCTTCATTTTTTTACAGACAGAGTTAAAGTTTGGAATTGGAATTAAGAGTACATCACAACTTCAACAGCATTAAAATAATAAAAATGCTGTCAAAATTGTCACATCATAAGTATTTACATTTACTGTGATGTACATTTAAGACAAATCCCCTCGTAATTTCAATGAAATTCTGCATGCTGAAAGGACAAGATGATGGCGAGACATGTCAGCTGTGCCCATTATGGCAAGTAAATGAATTTATGTGAATGGACAGACCAGGTCCAATACAATAGAAAGCAATTTAAACAGGTTAGCAGGTAGTGCAGAACAAAGCAGCTCACATTGCACTTCACTGCCCATACAGAACGAGGGTAGCTATAATGACCAACCCTTTGTCTTGGTTAAGTGTAAAGAACATGGTGCGTCACTCCTTACTTTGTTTTATACAAAATATCATCATAATAAAATCTTCAGAGATACTGAAGAAAACCTGTCATTCTTTTCAGACAGACATCATTTACAAGGCAGTCATCTGAGGGGAATTTTTTATTGTCCCCATGTAGAAATTATCAAGCAATGGATACATAGAATTCATTACCAGGTTTTTTAACTGAGGAAAGTAGTACACCCTTTAACATCTTAACGTTGTATTTATTTGCACAAGAAATCGAGTAGCCAAATATAGTCCTGGAGAGAGCCTTACATCCTGATTTACTTGCGATCAGAGGATGTATGTTGCTTTATTGATTACTTTAGGTCTCTAAGAGGTGATATAACCATGTAGAGCTATGTTTTGTCCTACATGTGTTTTTGAATTGTTTTGTCTCAGTGTTTGCCATCAGTACTGTTGAGTCTTGTGGTGTGTGTGGATGGCAGATGTTATGTGTTGCGTGTTTCTTTTTCCATTAGAACCCTAATGAAAGTGGGCCCCTGGATAGCTACTGCTGTTAACATAAAATAGCTCTGATACTCATCAGGTGGAAACCAACTGAAGACTAATGTTTGCAAGTGTCTGCTGGATGTGTAGATAGGCAACTGTTTGCTAACACGCTATCAAAGTGATAATATGTCAATGTTATGTTAAGAGTTTATTGTGCTGCCCCCAAGTGGCCAAAAGATAAATTAATGCAGCTTTAATGTAAAATGTAGGATTAAAAAAGAGTCACAAAATATAAATATGTCACCCAATTCTAACAACTATCTTAATAACAATCACTTGGGACTATAAAAAACCACAATCAATTAATATTCAGGTCACACACAAAAATATGTCAGAGTAGTTTTAGAACATTTGCATACATCAGATTACAAAAAACCCTACGAATATACTGTACATATTATGTGTCTATATGTGAGGCTGCCTATTTGTGACTGCAATCCATTTAGCAGAAAGAGGAGCAAAATATTTCCCCTTTAGAGTACTACCTTATTAAATTGTTTGACAGTTGGTCTAGCTCCTACAGAAATCCGTGCATCTGTCGGTAACATTTTGAATAAGAAAAATAAATATGACTGCAAAACACTGAGATAAAATTCAGGCCATGGTAAAATACCACAGGAGGGAGAAGATCAAGTGTGCCCGGCTAGGCGTGACAACTTTAAACTTTTGATGTCAACGGGGGAGCCCTTGTTAACACGAGCAGCATATGTTAACAGCTCCATCCTCACCGCGTCTGGCCAAGCCTCTGTTCTCCGGAGAGAGCGGCCGGGATAATCCCCAGCAGAAGCCTCACATCTGCTGGGCTCCACTCCGACTCCGGCTCAGCCTCCTTGTATCCCCCAAACAGCCACCACTAAGCAGCTTCCCTCCTTTAAAAGCCAGGGCTGGATCTCAGACAGGAGCAGGTGTGAGTGGTGAATCACAGCCAGTATGGACTTTACTCAATTCACACTGCTGCTGCAGGATCACTGGCAGGTTCACAAGATATTTAAATTCACTGTGAATTAAAGCTAAAAGAGCTTTCCATGTACTGTTTGGGTCAAATTTGACCCATTTTGACATTTGACAGCAGTAAAAACACCCTAAATGCGCAAAAACGAAATATTTTAAAATCTTATAGTTTTGTACAGGTGCTACAAATTTTTGTACATTGAAGCTGTTCTGGGTGGAATTTCACACGTATTCTTTGTGAACCATGTGGTTCAAATCAAGGAAAATGGTGGTTTTAGGGAATCTTGAAACTGTGAAACTGCACATTCCATGTCTGTGTATATTTTTTATGGGACAGTAGTTCAGTAGAACAGAGTTCCGGGGGCCCTTGACACTGTCACGAGAACGGCTTGCGTTCCCACCACATTCGCTCAGGTTCCCACCGAGACAGGCACCTGTTGTTCTTTGAAGTGTCGTGGGGGAATCTCGAAACGGTGAAAGAGGAAAACAGCATAGGCATGATCATTTATGGTGCACATATGGAACAGAAGTCATAAGATAGGACAATACTATAAAGGTACCTGAGCTGCCATTTCAGTGACTGAGGTTATGGCAGCAAGACTTCCTGTCCAAGAGGTCATTGATGTGGTCTTCCAACTTGCTGCAAATGTGGGAAACATACGGTGGCTGACAAGGGCAAAGGCACTACAACGGCCCAAAACATTTTCATTAGGAGAAACGTGCTACAGCTTCAGAAATGATGCAAAGTCAAAAACACAAATGCAAGGGCCACACGCAAGTTTCCCTGCTTTGAATGCGAAGAGTAGTTTGGAATTAGCAATTTTTTGTTTTGTTGGTTAAATGTTAGTAAATGTTGAATTAATAGTTAATACTAAGTTATAATTAGATAGTAGTTATAATGATTTTTTTTTAATATAGCAGTCAGGACAGTGTTGTAATGGTTGTAAATTGGTTATATAATAAACCCCACCTTTCCAGAATGTTCTTGCCATTTTCAGTTTCAATAAAATATTCAATACAAAATTCAATAAAATCATGGTTGTTACGGTTTCATGTCTTAGGTAACATGATATTGTGTTATAGTATATGTTTTTTTCTCCATAAGTAAGTGGTGTAAAACCTAATAAATACACTCTCCTTGCTCTATGAAACATTAAGGATTAATCACCCATTTATTAATGTCAGATAGGCTATTTAAACATTCTAAATAGATCTGTGGTTCAAAATGTGGTATAGACACTTGTTATGAGGGGATTCTTGGGCAAACTTGACCCAGACCATACTCTGAAGGTATAGAATACCAACAGTATGTAAGGGTTAAGTGATGACTTTCACAGCATTGAAGTAGTATGTCATTACAAGGTAAAAGCAGGCAGTAAGTGTTGTAATTATTTGACTTTATTTAACTTGACTAATATTGAAACTTTTGCAATGAGGTTGATCAGTGCCCATTGCCCACACAAAAATAAATAAAATAAAATAAGGTGGTGCTAAAAGAAAGGTCAGGTCACTAAAACATTATTTTTCATCCTCTGAGGACCATGAACATCCACAGCAAAATTCATGGCAGTCTGGCCTGTAGTTGTTGGACAGACCAAACACCAGCACCATCGTTAGTGGTAGAGAATCATTAATGAAGGAGCAAAGTGAGGTGTAAAGAGATGGATGAAATGAATGTCCTCTGGAGAGCTGTACTGGACAATAGAACAGTGGAAACGAGCTCCAGCAGACTTACACAAGCACTTGAGCAAGTGGTTCAGGGCCAAACTCATTAGATGAGTGGGCATCTTGTGTGGCAAAAGGCTTGTTGGAGTGACACAGTTAAATGATAATAGTCCTTAAGGAAGTGAAGCAGAGGAAAAGGAGGAACATCATATCATTAGCATTTCATTGTGGAAAGTTGGTGAACTAGACTACAGCTCGTTTTAGACATGGAATCTGTAACACTGCTGGCTTCATCTATCTATTAAATAATGGCTTTTTGTCATTCAGTTAACCTAGGACAAAAAACACTGCTACCTCAGAGTAGGACTTGAGAGCTACTAACACTCAGAGCCTCAAAGTAGAAATTATGATGACATATTGTAGTTCTCTGACTGTTGCCGTTTGAAATATTAAACAATTAAAACATTGTACAGAATCAGAAAAAAGCAGTACAGAAAATAGAACTACTTTTTTATGTGTATGCTTTATGTGTACAGGCAAATATTCCAGGTGACTAAGCTATCTGGTTTTATATGCAAAAAAATATTTAAAATTAAAGAAATAGCATAAATCTCATTATATTCACCAATATCGCAATAGGCTGTAAGTAAACACTGGCAAGACACTTGCGTGGCTTAAACTATAAATGTACCTAATTTCAAATAGTAGATCATTAGATTCAGCTACGTGACTTCCCTCCTCGTCATCCAATCACATCATTTTACAGCATGTATTAGCGCTGCATCTTGCATGTATCGTGTGTTAGCTATCTGGAATTTTATACAAATGAATGAACCCACACTTTGCATTAATGTAGCTTGTTTTCCCATATAAAGTTTGATTTATTAGGCTACTGCAATAATGATTGCTTGTGACAGAATCATCGCTGTATTAAAACTACATATTCCCTGTCGCTGTGAGGTTGTGAGGACCTCAGTTTTGTTGACAGAGCATACTCTCTCTTTTGCATCCCACACAAGGCCCGTCAAAAATAATTTAAGTTTTGCAAAAACTGTATCTTTTAATAAGCTCATAATCATTAATATGTGTCTCCCCCCACAGACTGTGTGCTTTATCTCTGCCTGATTACCCCCTCGTGGCAACTCCTAACAGGTTAGGACACCTCTAGAGCTCTCCTAAATATTTTCCAAGATAGGTGAGATTTCCTAAGTTAAAAAAAGATGACTAGACTAGACTTACTTTTGGGACTAGACTTCTAGTCCCAAAAGTAAGACCAAAACGCGTTACTCTGAGAATTCTTGGCCAGTTATGACGGATTTCCTACCCTGAGGTACTTGATAACTACAGGCCCAGACATAGGTTTCCATTACCTACATTTTACCTAATAGCTTTATTCAGACATAACAGGATTGTTATGGAAAGAGCCACAATGCTCACGTGAACACTTTATTTTTCAATTAAGTGACTGTTTCTCTCTGTGGCTTAATTAATGACCACTCTTAGTGCAAGGAATCTGACCAACCCTGTAGATCCTCTAATACATTTTCTCATAGCATATAGAATTCTGCTCTGTATTACAGTACAATTTGACAGCACATTACAAGATGTTTGGTTGTGAGCCTAATTTTAAAGCATAAGTCTGACCATATTCTGTATTTTCTTATTGTCAACAAATCCCATGAACAGACCCAAACCAAAAATGAATATAGTATTATATGTGTATCCAAAACCAGATATGTCTTATTCCTCTGTGCCATAGAGCTCCAGTGTTGTCCCAAAACTATTAAAAACACATTGCACTGGGTTACCATGAAAACACACACTGTAATTTATTTTGGTTCAGTTTCACATACGCTGTCCTGCTGGCAGAAATACAAATGTGGATTAATCCGCTGCTGAAAATAGTCCCCAACAAATGCACTATTTCCTCCTGTTTGAGTAACGTTTGATAAAAACTACAGTGACCAGATGTTTTAGGAAATTACACAGGACATTTATGCACATGCACGCGCACATGCAGGTAACGAGATACACAGCCTTACCAGTTTTGGTGTGTAACTGAATGTAAACATAACAACTCTACAGGCCCCCTTTAATAGATTTGTTGACATTAAGAAAAATAGCACCAGAATTCCTATTTGGTCACCTGCTAAAATGTTGAAGATTTAGGGAGACTAATGGTCTGAGGATTATTGTGGTTTTAATAGTGTTTTTTGTGTAATACAAGAGGCAAATCAAAAATGAAAGTCCATTATTATACTGATCTGACATGTGAAGAGTCTCCTCTACAACTTCAAATTACTAATTCAGAGTATTTCAGTTTGTTAATTTACCTTAATATATCTGATTTAGTTTTTACTTTGTGCAAAAGAAATGATAATTTAGTGACAGCTGTTCTCTTGGAAGATGCACATTTAATCTCTGACGGTGTAATTAACCTTGTGCATTCAATTCAGTCTTGATCCATGTTGGAAGTGGTAGGGAAATGTTACTGGGTTGTCGGTGAGACTTTTCCAGAAAAATGACTTCAAACATGAAACCAACATGTTAAAATTGTCAACGCACATATGAAACAAGGTGCATGTGCGAAAGGGGCTTGAAAAAAGAAGCTGTCTTCTCATCTGTACCACAATATTAAGAAGCATAGAACAATTAAAGATCACATGCTATTCCCAGGGGAAGCCACTTATACAGAAAAGAGCACTTAATTCTTTTGATAATGCATTTGTTTCCATTTCAATTTTTCATTCTCAGTCACTTGTGCTGCTTTTCACACTTCCACCAGCTGGTTTGAGAGGCTTTACATTATCCAGCAGAGTGGGCTTTTCACACCAGCAGCATGAACCCTGCTGGCCTGCACGCCATCAACACCATGTACTTATTCTCCATTCAACTCCACTTTGATTAAAGTCCTCCAGAAGGGTCGACATGATTATTTATAACATTCCTCTGAGGTGGTCCTGTTCTAAGGCATGTATTTCTAATGAAGATTTCTACTGCCTAAATGAATGATGCAGTGACTTTTAGATCAATTATGCAGTGACTGTAGATCACATGCCCTCCCCCAGGGATATTTAGGGCCATGTTGTGAGGGCACCTACATGAAAAATAAAAGGGCAGTGGACTGTAAAGTTTCTAACTCACCACCTGTTTTGTCTTTGAAAGAAAGTAATGTAACAGTATCAAAGTATCAAACCCAAATGTGACCGTTTCAACTTTGAAGATTTATCAAACAACATCACACAAGAAGAAGATCAAAACTCCAGAGCCTTACCAGGTGGGCTAATAATGTAAAGTTTGCCTGATAATTAGCCTGAATAGCCATTTTTTCACTTAATTCACTGAGCCTGACATGATGTTCATGTTAGCGTTCAGTTATCAGTAGCGAGTAGCATATTCGTGGATGTCAGTTTCAGTTGACACAGAAGCTGTGATAACGTTTGCTAGGAGCAGTTCACTTACCATTTTACACATTGTGGTAGAAATTGAATGGACATAAAGGATTGTTTTGTTTGTTTGTGTGCATTGTCCTTCACACTTGGCACTTTGTGTGAGGAGTCTCTGTGTGTCTGGAGATTTTAGAGAGACACCTTGGAGAAGTTCTAGATTCCCCAGATAATATTGACTGAGAAATGACAATGACTGAGAGTTACAGTTGTTTGGCCTCCTCCCTGGTGTAGTGATTATACGTGATTCTATATGGTGTGGGACATACTGTATAAAGCTGAGCGAATGTAATGTTACTTTAAGTTTTTGTTATGAACTTTGTCCATGTATGCAAGCTGTACCAAGATCTTCTCCGACGTCAGATTTGTGTTGTAAAAAACGTATATATTCAAGTAAGGACAACTAAGGCTCATCGAGTTTATTCTTCTATTCATCAAAGTGAAGATTGACCAGAAGTACAAATTTCACACAGTGATCAAAGATATTTGACGATTTAAAAGTTGTTACATCAGTACATCAGCTTACAACATTCTGTACAGCTGCATCATTCTCGTCCGCACCTTTTTGCATTTTTCTGCCACTATTTTTCATGGATGTAGATAGGTAGTCAGCAATGTACAAAGATGGTGTCCCCAATCTTAATCCCGCCATAAAGTTCTGATTAGTCAATTGTTTCTCCAGCCTGGGTAAACAGCTGTCAGTGCGCATTGAGGTCTGTTGCTTTAAAGACATTGTCATTAGGCCACGAGATGGAGAGTAAACAGAACAGAATCACAAGCATCAATAAACATGTCTCCTTGTGAGATACGCTGTGTTTACTTGTTTTACGTTTGTCTTGGTTTAAACTGGCTCTATATATTTTTTGAAAGAAGATTCAACATAATCTTCCTCTCACAAACGAAAAGTTGAATTCATAGGGAAGAAAAAACACCCCTGCTCAATAACACAGGGGTTTTGCTGCCACGGACTTACTTTGTCTGGTATGACCAGTAGCTTATGGTGGCTAATGTTAGCTACATTAGCAAACTTTTGATAGATGTTGTGTAATTGAAATTACTTGGTCAATTGACTGAATGGCTCTTCTCTGCTTGCTTTACTGTTACATTATGTTTCATTATGTAGCAAGTAAAACAAGGAAGAAACACAGTGTACCTCTCCAAGAGACATGTTTGTTGGTCGCAGTCCACTGGCTTTCAGTCAGGTCACCTAATGATGTTTTCTTTAAAGTAACTGACTCAAGAGAATCTTGGGAAATTAAGGAAAGTCAGTTATTATTCTGTAATTACCAGCTGTGGCCACAGTGGCCACTGTTCAGCAAAATGTATGAGGTCTCACTTTGAGTTCTGTATAGACTGTCTGCATTTCAATGAAGAGATTCTTATTAATAATAATAATAAAAAAAAGAATACAATTAATTTATTGATGAAGTGCACAATAGGAAGGTTGAAGAAAGTGAAGAGTGTTTGGTGATTAGACCCCATCATGATGCCATATTTTAAGGGGGTAGTGATGCTGTGAGCTCAGCAGGATGCAATGAAAATGTAGCAAATGCAGAATGCAATGAACATGACAGCACTTACCAGAAAGCAATGAACATGACATCACTTGCAAAATGTAGCAATTGGCAGAATGCAAGAATTTAGCTAGTATTTTAGCTAGTATTTAGTATATATATATATATATTTAGTATATATATATATATATATATATATATATATATATATATATATATGAAATATGCCAACTTGTCAGCAATGGCTGAACAACTAAACTAGGGTATCTACTGTATATGGCCTGCAATGACCAGATGCGTGTAATATTGCAGGCAATGATCTGAATGATTTAATATGACTAGGATAACATGGATGTAATGCAGAGGTCCGTGATCAGAAATACCAGATAAAATAAAATCAAAAGGGGGAGTGAGAAGCAAAATAGCCGTGAAAGCCAAAACACCACCATGAGTTATATGCATGATGTATCAGAGAATGAGTGCAAGCCACAATAACAGAGCAACATTTGAATGTTTAAGACACTGTAGTGACTAGGTTGAAATGCTAAATCAGGAAATAGATATCACTATCTGATAAATGAATGACCATGTGATACTTTCACATGATGACGTGATTCCCCCCAAAACCCACGGATGGACGGCATCCGTGAGAAACTTTGTGTCAGAGGAAGCACCAGCTCATCATATAAGAAATTTACATCTACTGTTGATTGTGATTTAGTGATGAGGTCATCAATGACCAGGACCTTTCTTGAATTAGGTCAGCAAAGACCTTGACTGGTTGATGACTGATTTTGGGATGTTTGCAGCAGAGGAGAGGACTTTTTCTAGTTTTCTTTTAAAATTAATTTATTTATTTGCAATTTATAGGCTGATTAGAGGTAAATTCTCTTCTCTTGGACAAGGTGCCTCGGAACTAATTAAATATGCAACCGACTTGAAATCCACGAGAAAGGTGGTTTACAAACACTGAATCCAGGTGAGAAGACAGCAACGCGCTGAACATTTACTGGTGTGGAGAGATGTTTTATCAGAATGAACCGCGCCGGTTCTCTTGCAGGTGGAGGGATTTGTACTCAGGGATGGTAGGGTGAGGTTCATGAGATTTATCTTTGCAGCAGACATACGAGCAGATATATTACTGCATGAGGGATGTATGCCTACCTCATGAGAGGCTGAAACAGCAAGGGACACTGATGATGAGGCAGACGCTGAAGAAATTTTCCGGGGACTGAAGGCGTGTTTAGATGGCTTGGCTGGAATAGCCAGAGACTGCATGATGGCAATCATGGTGTTTCCTGCCGGGGAGTATCCTGGAGTAGCAGATGAGGCTGGGTGAGACGTTTCTCCTCTTAGACTGACGAATCAGACATCAGCTTGCTACTACCAAGAAGAACTGAAAAGGCTAATGTGAACATGTGCCATTTGCCGTTTTTTAAACTTTGACAGCAATGTGATGATTGGCTCACAGAGGTTGTGGCAAAATTTGATTGGTTTAACTGAAAGAGCGAACACCCTCAGTCAGCTGATTGAGTTGGAAGCCGGAACAGACACAGACAGAGAGAGGGAGAGTAAATAATGAAGAAGTATGAAGTCTTGAACTTACGCTAAGCTCATGATGCAACGTGATGTTGTGTTCCATCAGATTTGATTGATTTTTAGATGGTAATAGGGTCTGGTAATGAAAGATACGTTTTCATCTGTTGTAAAACCCATTTAAACATTGGTATACATGGTAACATGAATTCATGTCATGCTCTGCAAGAGAAATACAGTGTTGTGTGATATAAGGCTTGATACAGAACTAAATGACACTGTTCCAGCCAGATTTGCTGGAGAGAGAGGGAGAGAGGGAGAGAGAGAGAGAGAGAGTTTTCCTTGACAAAGCTCCACCTTGTTTTACAGCCAGCAGTGACAAGGTGACTTTGCAGGGTTGAAACCATATCAGACACCTCGCTGTGGATAACAGTTTAAAGGCACAACCTCCCTTGATCATGTCACCCTGGCTGTAATTTGTGCCATGTGAAAGAGAGTCCCTGTGTATTCTGCTCACACTCCTCCATCATTGTGTGTGAAATGAACTGAAAATCTAAATGAATTCCTGGGAGAATCACTGCTACTCACACTAAATTTCTCTTTATCTTATCCTGGTCACATTTCCATTTCATGCACTTTATCAGTGTACATGTGTTGAGATTCAGAGCACGAGGCTGCCATCCTCCTCAAATACTAGCCTTTATTCTTATATTCTTAATATTACTCTCATATGGTGTTGATCTGTAAAGCATGAAATCATTATCACTGTATTCTAAAGGTCAGCCTGTAAAATTCAATTCCATTTTATTTATAAATCAGAACAGAAGTTATTTCAGGGCACTTTTCATATAGAGCAGGTCTAGACCGTACTCTTTATTATAATGATGAATCACTGAATTGTAAGCACTGCAGTTTAACTGATCACCATGTGTTTGTTTGGTTTCCACTCCACTAGCAATCTTCTTACAAGCATTCATGGAATTAACACCCCGATTGTGCCATATTCATCAACCGTTAAATTGCCTCACACGAAAAGTGAAATTGTCTGTGTAATGCAATCAATTAAGAGATGCAGTTTGTAAAGTGGAATGAAAATGAGTGTTCACACTCTACTGACCTGCTCTTCTTGCTGTCCTTCTTTTCTCACTGAAAACAGAATATAATTGTACTGTGTGAATAGAGCTCAAAGCCTTTATTTGAGATCTGAGATGGACATTACTGTGAGGTATTTCTGTTCAGTGAATGGATTCCCAGCCCTGCAGCCGCTTGCTGGCTCTGGGTTCTGAAAATCTGGCCTGCTGCTGACTGCTGGACTGGTGCCACAACAGATTCATCCAAGACTATTCACTCGACCTCTTTTAGCCTGCAGAAACTGGCAGTTATATAGTGCTGTATGCAAAGCAGGGTCACAGGCTCTGGAGTTTGTGGTGGATTTAAGCTAGAGTAGAACTGCATGACTCATCTGTAATCATGCAGACGGAGGCTCTGATTTTATCATACATGGCAAAGCGCCTTTCCATCCCTCAGAAACTATCAGTAAGCCTATCTGATACAGTGGCTGCTACTGGTCAAATTACTTCAGGACTACACTAAATTGAACACTGTGAGTAATTCCACTTTGATAATTCTCTCATTAACATAAAGCCAATAGCATGCCAGAAGAAGGAAACTTACCATGGAGAATATTTTGCATATATGCAGCCAAATGAACTCAGTAGGTAGACTTTGCATACAGCTCTGGACTGGATAAATAACTGGTGAGACAAATGCCATGTTTACAACCAGAAAACGTGGCTGTGCCGCCAAATAAATGCCTGCAGGAGTTTGTCTACAGCTCTTGCCCATTTCTCAATGCATAAATATGCTCCCAGATGCATATTTTTCCACCTGAATGGAATATTATGCATTGCATTTGTGTGATTAGTATTCTGTTTTGCATGCTGATGCAAGTTTTGTGCAAATGTCAGACTGGCCTCTGCTGTTGTTTATTCCTCTTATTCGCAGCGTAATGACCTAATTAGTTCAGTTTCACGCCAATCAATGTGAAGCGCTTAAAGATGATCACACTTTGATACTTGATGTTTTGGGTTTAATAAGAAGGCTTTGGTTTTGCTCATATTCGTTATGGTAATATGTTTGTAAATCATACAGTACAGACAGCTGCAAGATTTTCAGGAGCATTTCAAGACCGGGTGTTCTAAATTGTCTATACATGCATCTACAGTGTGTCACTTTGGTCACTCATGATCGGAGTATGTATGTACAGATCTTTGCACTCACTGCCCAATCAAATGCCCTATAAAACAGCGGCGCACCCGTCGTTCCCTTTTTCACTCAGCCACTTTGAGTAGACACAGCACTCAGCAAAACCTTTGTAAACTCTGGGTGTCTAAAGTAACTAGAGTTGACAGCTGAGAACTGAGATCCTGATATTTCCCGAAAATGGTCTTCCTCAGCAGATAACAACTAAGAAAAAAAGAGAGTTGAAAGCTCAAGTAAAAGATGTGTGTTAAGTGGACCTTGAATTTAGATTTTTGTCAAACTACTCTTTCCAAGGTGAAAGACAAACTTTTACACTTAACTGGCATGGTCCTTTAAGTTATCAAACATCTATAACAAGACTCTTCAAGAATACATTGCTCTTAATGTGAATCTGTCAGAGATACTGGTGACAGTTTCCACCCCGTTCATACATAACCTGATTATCAGCGCTCAGCCAATTGTAACAAGAGGCCACATAGAGGGAAATGCCACCTGTGTAAGAGAGGCTGAGAGCAGATGGCAGGCTGATTGAAAGGATTAGTACAAATTAGTGGGAGGCTGTTACCTATAAATGCATGAAAATATATCAAACAAATGGGAAGCAGGTGAAAGTATCAGGTATTGGTAGGCTGTGTGTGTGTGTATGCGCAGCTGCCTCAGTGAACAAGGTGAATGGAGATATGGGTCAGGGGAGAGCAGATGATGTATTAACTGAAACAGGAAACGCATCTGCTTCTTCTGCAGCTTTGGGCCACAAACACACCTTGAAGGCAGAAAGCAGTGAAAACACCATCTGCCAGTCTCATCCTAAATAATAGCCAGGAACTGAATTGGTGGATGCAATCCACCCATAACACAGCGGCAGAGTTAAGAGAAGAGCAGTATATTGTGTGTTCTTCAATCAGATGAACTTTGAATTTATTAGTATTGTATTGTTGCCAAAGACTGATTTATGGACTAATGGTCAGGTGATGAACTGTGAGCTTCAGTATTTATGAATTTATTTCACACACACATTTCATTTGAAGGAGAAGAGGCTGATTTATTACTTGAGACCTAAATCACAAGGCAGTCGTGAGAGCATATCCTCATGACATCCATAAGGATGGTGAATAACAATGAGCTCAGCATCTGTTATTAATACTTCATGATTCTAGTTGTGATCCACATGTAGGTGAACAAATCAAACGCCCTTTTCTAGGTTCTTTTTACCTGGCTAAATTACCTGATTTACAATACTATATTTGCTGACCACATCATGTGACGGTATTCTGCTATTTGAGTCTGAATTCCCTCACATGTTCACAAAATTAGCATGGTATCTTAAAATGCAAACATGCTCCATGCATGAGAGATGGAATACAGGTAAGGAAAGACAGTTCTTCACCATGAAAGCATCAGTTATGTGGAAGAGATATGACAGATATAAGCAATTGTTTAACACTGAAAATGTGGCCTAAAGAATACAAGTAGAGATCAGCTGATGGGTGGGAGGATGTACAGAATTTACTGTCATGGTTTGGCTCTCCAGTACACATCAGTGTTGGGCAAGTTACTCGAAAAATTGAATAATTTACATTTATTCATTCATTTAAAGTAATTATGTTACTTTACTAATTACTCAACAGCAAGAGTTACATTACTCGTTACTTTACTCTTGTGACTCAGCCAACTCCAAAGCCTCGACACCCACATGTATTTAACATGTGTAGATAAAGAAAATAAGACCGTGTGGTTTAACAAGCGGTCACCAGTAGAGTTTGGAGGGATTTAGTGACCATCAGCAGCTAGCTTAACGTTAGCCCAGGTGACTGCACACAGCACTCCAGAAGACCTGTCCTCACAGCGAAGCTGCTGGTTCACAAACCAACTCTGATCAAAACCAGATGATTCCTTAATGTAGGCTTACCAGTCGCTAACACTAGTCAGCCAACAAATCAGACACAACATGTAAATAAGACAACTTTGGAGTTAACGGGAGGTGCATTTCTCCTCTTTTGGTGGCGGCTAACTGCCTCCCCACACCTCCAGCCCCTGCACCAAGATAACATGTCTTGGACCAGTCTGTCCACTGAACGCGCAGAGACCAAACTGAGAGTCGGACCTGTCTAGTCATCAGGTGATGGTTTTCTAACTGGACCTAGAATAAGATCCTGATCAAGGGACTAATTTGTAAAACTGTGCAAATGATCCATACCAAAAGTTTCCATGCACACAAGACCAAAACGGCACTTACCAAAAAATGATCAGGTTCATAAAACTGTGCACGGCTGTAAAACGGCTGGCCTGTATTTTTAAAATTAAAGAGTTTCTTATGGAATAATTTGTGGCTTACTGCAAGGACAATGCCAGGACAACACCACTGGCAATTATGAAATCTGGGATCAATTCACTACTTCACCTTCTGGCTTGGCAGTTTTCAGGGGCTTCAAAATGTTCATTTGCATGGGTCAGTTTTCGTAGGTGTGCACAGTCTCACACAAATGTTGTTTTTATAAATCACAACTTTTTCAGGGGTAGTAGCATATTTCAACCCCTGTTTAGTTATAATGACTTTATTTATGTTCTTCTATACACTTGCATTTTACTAATACAATTGTCTTTCCTTGGCTGTTGTACACAAAAGAAATTGTATGTTTCTATGAGAAGCACTGGCTTTTTTCCAGCAGGTGATCTAATCTGGAGCTCCAGCACTCACTCAGCAGCACTCAGCATTTCACTTTGACATCGAAAATGCTTTTCATGACTTGCTGATTAGAAGTCGCTTGATGTATTTTGCCACAGAGAGCAAAGGACACTCACACATTCAGTTGAAGCAGGGATGTAGAATCAATACGTCTTTGAATCATAGTCAATTTGTATTTTTATTTTTAGAATGATGGCTGTGTGTGTGACAACAGGGCATGAATAGAACCAGTCTGGTGGCGGTGTTGAGTTCAAGCCACCATTAGGACTGCACAGCTCACATACACATAATAAATCATGTTGGAGCAGAGCAGAGAAGGAAGAAACCGGGGAGAGTATCCTCAAGTCTTCTTTCTCTCTCCTAATCTTGGCTTATTCTAACCTCCTCTGTACGTCTACGTTCACATGCAAGCTTCAGATTGTTAAAGACAAAGAATTACAGATGTTATAAATGGTAAATGGCTGCATTTATGTAGCGCTTTTATTCAGTTGACTGTTTTTCATTTTGGCATGGATGATGTGTCTCCATCTCAAAAAAGAAAAAGCTCCCCTGCACCTTCTCATGAAAACTAATGACGGCACTTTGCATTTAGTATTGGCTGGTATACTACCCGCTGCTGGACATCACATCACTGAAATGCAATACACCTCTTCACTTTGTTTTGCCAGGGTTATATTTCCTTCTTCCTGCTACCTTTCATGGCATACAAGGCCTTTTGTCCTATTCTTCCAAAACAACCCATATGAGTGTTTTGTGATGTGGTGCCCCAGAACATTGTTTGTCAGTGGCTTCCAAAACGCTAATGTCAGTTACAAAAATTATTCATGTGAGCGTTTTCTGACCTGCCACCTCCATTATTAAGCTTTGGTTAGGTTCAGGCAAGAAAAACCTGGAGAAGGTAGGAAATGTTAGTGGTCATGGTTCAAAGAAACCAACACTGACTGTTTTTAGGATATGGGACACAGAATGCAATCTTCTGTGTCTCCTCCTCCCTGAAAGGTTTTGGAGTGCCACAACGTCACACTGTCTTTGCGTCTGAGACAATGTTATTATGCACGTCACAAAAAAGCTAATTTTAAGTGCTATAATTTTTCTGGTGATGACAGCGTCCATTTCTGTCCAGTGTGGGTCTTTTTTTTTTTTTTGCACTGCATTTTTGGTAGTTTCTCAGCTCTGTGTGCTAGGCTGGTGGAGTGGCACACCTGAGGTTGTGTTTATTTAGGCAGAGCAGTGTAATTCTGGTACTTCTTTTAGCATGAAATTGTGCCCGAGTTTCCTCCTGCTCAGACCATCTCTTACTGCAAATGCAAGTGCAATGAACCATTTTCATGGGTTTAGTTGGGCTACTCTGTCTGTTTCAGGGGTGATACAGCCCCCTGTGAGCCTGAACAGAGCAAGTGTTTTACAGAACGGATGGACGGACTCCAGTTTTCTCCTCAGACAAACTTCCTGCACTCTCCTCTTGGCCCGTTCAGCTGTCTTGTTGCTTTTAAATGGGATGCGAGGAGGTGATGTCATTAGCCATTACTAATGCCCACTGCAATAATACCAGTGATGTAAGCAGGGGCAGATTCAGCGATTTAGCAGATAAGGATTAGTAAAAAATACATATTAAGGATAACATTTCAAAGCTTGAATACAATTTCGTGTTCTCAGCTACAAAATGTTAATGGAGAGAAGGTTCGACATTATACAGCATATTTATGAAAGGAGCAACATAATTTCAAATGAATACATGAAGAATTGTGCATCACTGACAGTCTAACCTCATTTGCTTGTAATAACTAATTGTATGTCAACAAATGAAGTGTGCAAATAGGGGAAACATTGTAGAACACAATGTGACATAAAATAACATGTGACAGCGAAGGAGCATATATAAAATGACACTTATGCCCAAGTCCATTGCTCCAGTACATGCTGGGAAGCTTTCGCACATGCCTGCTTCCAGGACGCTACAGTATCTGAAGTGTCTGTGAGTTTTTTTGTCTTTATCTTAGCTGTTATTTTGTCCACAGCAAGTGACTCTACATTAAGGCTAATAGGACTTTCAAAGTGATGTGTTGACCATATTTGGCATTTTGGGGGCGTGTCTGTATGTAAATGAGCCTGTAGTGCACGAGCAGATGGATGTAGAACAGGTGATCTATCATTGTTCATTGTGTAAAGTTGTATATTAGTATGTTTGATGTGGTAGAAAAATTGTAGAGAAATTACATAGGAAATGTACATTACTGTCATGGTCCCGGCGCTGCCTCTTCCTCATCCCTTGTGTTTCAGCTGTTTATCCCTTCCCTGTGTTCCTTGTGAGTCCCCTGTTTGTTGTCTCTCTGTCTGTGTGTGTGTGTGTCTGTGTGTGCGTTTGTCTGGGCGTGGCACTCCGTCTCACTCCTCCTGCCAATCTAGCTGCACACCTGCTACGCATCCCCTCATCAAGCTCCTGCAGTATATTACCGCGGCTCTACTCTCCAGTCTTCGCCAGATCGTTCAGTTTGCCAACGTGATACTAACGCTACAGCCAAACCTGAAATGGCAGTTTAGTACTTTCTTGTGTATTCCTGAATGTTTCTTAACTCTGTGTTTACCTGTGCCTCAGGTCGATTCCTTCCTGAGATCCAGCGCCTCGCCTGTCAGCCCACAGCCCAGCTCTGTCTCTGCCTGCCCCGCTTCTCCGTCAAACTCTGGCTCGCTCTTCAGCTTCATTCCATCAATTTCTTAATAAACTTCATTAGCCATTGCCAGTCTTTGTCCGAGTTCTTCTTTTGGGTTCCAGATTGCGCAAAACCTAACAATTACATATTAAGATGAATGGTTTCTGCTGTATCATAGTTAGGTAACGTGAGGAGCCTCAAAGGCCTTCACACTTAGCCAACTTGCAGGTTATCCGGTGGTTGAGATTAGAAGGATCTTGAAGACAGGCCCTGCTCCTTATATCACGTGTAAATAACTGGCTCTGTCTGGTACTTGGAGACACTGAGTCTGACGCTATTCTTGATATTTCCTCATATGATGTGTTTAATGCAAGACTGTAGCCTCTTAAAGATTTGGTATGGCATTGTGTCCATGTATACGTGTGTAACCATTTTTTCTCTGATACCAGATTTGTGTTGAAATAAACCATACAGTATAGGCAGGTAAGGACAACTTGGGCTGATCAAGTTTTTATTTTTTTAGGCATCAAAGTGAAGATTGGACAGAAAGTACAAAGTTTTCTTCAACATTTGATAAACATAATTTTTCTTGTTCGCACAGACAGTTCCTACACACACATTTACAACTTGTTCTATGCATGCTTTGACAAATGAAGCCTCTGGACTTCTGTGTTGAATGCAATATTGCTGTGAAGAATAGAACAAGTTTTAAGACAGTAACATTTTAACACGTCATTTTCAATACTGAATTTCAATACTTATTGAAATTTGACTACAGCACAGCTCTTTTTACACAAAGGTGAGGACTTGTACCATTTCAAACTACACCCATAAACAAATTCCCAGCATCAGAAAGAACAATTGTCTCCTCAGCATGTGAATCTTTCATTGCAAAAGAACAATTAATTCCCTGCCAAAGCAGCAGCAGCGCCCTGGCAGGCCATAACGTGATTCCTGCCAGCTGCATGGGAGGCGGTCATTGCTGAATGCATCTCTTTCTTTAGAGGAGTCCTTGAACAGACAGATGCAAATATCAGGTGGAGCTGTTGTTAATGCATGAGGGACTGGAAAACATTGGTACTCACTTGTATTAATTACTCCAGTACGGACAGCTGCATTGGACGGGATATCAGAGTTGTAATAAATGCTAAATAGGAATTATCATATCATTTTACCCTGCTGTTTGTCATTGAATTCAATTCACATAACTCCTCATACATTCACTTTAAGCACTTAAATCTTATACTGAACATTATCAATATAATTATCAGTGGTAATAGTAGTAGTTAAAGTAGAATTTTTTTATTAGTATTTGTGTTAGTGTTGTCTGACCTTTATGCATGTGCATTCAGGTCACATGCAGTAAATGGAGTACGAGACATGAGGCTGTTGATACTGTATAATACAAGCTATGTGATGGTAATTAAAACAAATGGGTTGTGTGTGTGTGTGTGTGTGTGTGTGTGTGTGTGTGTGTGTGTGTGTGTGTGCCCTGCTGTTGATAAATGGAGATGATCAGTGAGTCCAAGGCGAATGATGCAGCGTCTGATTTTCCAGCATGGATGTGACACTGGAATAATGTGAGAGCCATCAGAGTAATGAGGTGACCCGACCTTACTCCCCCACCCCTCCACCCCTCCACCCCTCCACCCCTCCAGCACACACACTGTACCAGCCCTCATCTGTCGCTATTTGTTCTCCCTCAACTTCTTCATCCAGCATCCCCAATAACACAATTTCCTGATCCAAACTAAGAGCTGTTGTTTTGCATGCTGAGCACTCTCACCCTCATTGTGATTCAAGATTACATTGCTTTGGTAATACTTGTTTTGCATCTGGCTCAGAGAACAAAAATGATTCAGTTCCATACTTAGTTTTGGTTTTCTGGGTGGCTAAAATGAATCATCTGGGAAAAATGAATGAGGAGGAATTTCATCAAAATGTGTGTATAGATTTTGAGATGTATAGGTTTTTGGAGTAGTAGGGTTTATTCTTTGGGGATCATGAATATTTACACTATATTGTGGCACTTCAGCAGAGCTGTAGACTTGGGACTTGATGGCATCCTTGGACACGTGCTCAGTGCCCTGTGCTGGGCAGCTGACATCTCTAACCTGTCACTTGCCCAAGCAGCGAGCCCAAATGACTTCTGCCCTGTTGTACTCACTCCCACCATCATGAAGTGCTTCAAGAGGCTGGTCCTGGCTCATCTCAAAATCTGTCTACCACCCACACTTGACCCCCTCCAATTCGCATACCACCAGAACAGATATACGGAGGACACCATCTTCACAGCATCACACTCCACCCTCTCCCACCAGGACAGTTGCAACACCTATGTGAGAATGCTGCTCATAGACTTCAGTTCAGCATTCAACAGCATAATCCCCTACAAACTGATCTCCAAATTCAGTGGCCTTGGCATCAACACCTCCCTCTGCAACTGGATACAGACAGACAGCAGACAACATAAAACTGATAATAAAGCTGATAATTTGACACCAATGTAGAAGGAAAGGGTTCATCATCATAAATATAAATATCCATAAAACATCATTTCAAACAACGGTGAGATAGACTATATCCTTGTTGTCATGATAACATCGTCCCACAGTTCCACCCAACATCTATTGTAGTAAATTATAACTTTTCCTCACTGTCGAAAATTCTAAACAACCCATGTTGAATTAATTATCTGAGGCCCAAAAAAGCACTTAGAGGTACTACACTGACTCCATCACCACTTTACACAATTCATGTTTTTATTTTAGTATGGTCAGTGGACTATGTGGAGAGGGCTGCATTTAAGGTTATATCCCTCTTCAGCTAAGGTTCAACTCTCTTTAAAAAATGTTTTCCCAATCTCTGGACTGTACATGCAGGTGTGCATGCCTCACATAAATACACAAAAGACACTCACACATGCAGGCGCACATCCAGACATAAGGAGCTGTGGTTTCATCTTCGCTGTCTCGGCACCTGACACCAGCGCTCCTATTGGCTTGCTGTGGGCTTGCATTCATAATGAAGGTCTGAAGTGAGAAGTGTCGGAGGAGAGTGATGCATCCTGCTTTGCGTTCTTGGCAAGCGGAGGGAGAGTCTGTGCCAGCTGCTGTGCCTCGAAAAATGACATCCCACTCTGTGAATCAGCACAGCAGAGCAGGACTAACCAAGCAAGGCACACTGTCAGTCTCACTGTGGAATATCTATCTGAGTGATGCAAACTGCCGGAGGCGCAGATGGGGAGGTTTATAATTATAATCTGACATTTCATGTCAATTATTGATCCCTTCTGTGGTACAGCTGTATGAACCAATGATCAGAATTATCTACACTGTGGTATTGTCTGCCTCAAATGTTGATTTTCAAAACCATGTAAACTTATTTTCTGTTGAAAAGCCTGTTATTCCAGGTTGAGGATGATTTGCACTAGCTCATGTGGCCATTGGTCATTACTGAAGCTTGCCCCGAGTTCACCGGCTGATTCTTTATTCCTCCTACTAATTAAGCTTTTAGCGCAAGTTCAAGCAGGAAGACACCTGACATTTGTCATCACACTGAGGCTCCACCTCTCAACTATTATCCAATGATTTCATTGGGTTCTGTCCAATGATCATCTTAGCTTAGCTAGGATATTCATATCACCTTACCTATTTTGTCTCCCTCTGCTGTCATTGCAGTCTATGCCACTTCACAGCTTTGCCTCTCACCACCCCATCGCCTCCAGTATCAAGGCCCCATCTACAGCTCCCTAGGGAAATCTCCGATTGGCTGCTATTTATAGGACTCTATCCCTATAGATCTATCTAATTGATAAGGTCAACGCTAAAGTCTATCAAATAAAGCTTCTGCATTCATGTTAATTTGTGTCTTTCCTGATAGAAATATTGTATTCAGCCTCTCTTCCACGTTGCGCCAAGATCCACCTGGTTTGCGCCACCACCGGTGGTCACCAAAATTGCAAAAATGTGCCGGTCACACCTATTTGTTTGCGCAAGGAGATTTTTCTTACATTTTAGTTCGCGCCCTGTCTTAGGAAAATAGAACCCCATGAGTCTACAGCCATGCTAGTGGCTCTATTAGCTGATGTTAGCTAAATGCTAACACGTGTGAACCTCATGGTGGTGCCAGAGGAAAAGTCAGGGGATCACCAAAGTCAGTATATTTATCTGTTGGCACCATGAGTATATATTTCAGTTTGGACCAAAGTGGTGGACCAACTAACTGACCAACATTGCCATCACTAGAGCCACACTGCTAGCATGCCTAAAAACCATTACAGAATAATATTTATTTAACTTAATTTATTAAACTAGTGGCAGGGGTAATTTTTGTATGATCATTATGTTTGTTTCTTCTTTATTGGTATCTTTGGTTTAAATGCTTGAGTTAATTTTTATTAAACCAGGTTTAAATGTAAAAATGCCCATGCAATTAATTCTAAATTTGAAACTGGTTTTGCACTAAAGCCATCAGAATAATTTGAAAGATGTTATAATCACATAACAAATCCAACCGCAGGGGCTTTAAATCACCCTTGATGCAACCCACTGTAAGATGAGAAACATTTAAGCAATTTTTGTTGGGTAAAGTGTATTAATTAGTTTTAAATTTCAGCAGAATAAGAGCACTTTTAGCTATAGATCAACTTAAAAGCTTTGACATTTTCATCAGCGTGAGATGAAATTTCCCAACAAATGGGATTCCAGGAAATGTCAGATGCAAATGAAGGCTGCTGATTCTCCTCTTGGTTTGACAAGAGGTGCAATCAGGTCAATCAGGTCTGAAATCGACCAAGTAGTTACTTACAGTAAAACACTCACTGCATCGTCTGTGTGTTCTGGCTCTTATTGAAAGTGATTTCACTGCCTCTCTTTAAAGTCAGCAGTGTTCTCACTTCATACATCTTTAATCCAGATCAGTTTCACGCACACAAAGCTCCATTTAGCACCTGTCTATTCTCTAATCAGCCTCAGCCTGTCTGTGCTGATCATTTGGAACAGGTCTGTGCTGTCAGCTTATAGAGCATGCCCTAGCTGTCTCAGCCAGATTGATAATCCTTTTCCTCTGCTACTGGTTTCCAATTACTTTGGTGGTTTTGGCCTTTGTTTGCTGTGGTCCAGTAAGTACATGCTGAGAGTTTCAATCAGAAGGGAACCTGTTATGATTCATACAGTAGCTTTTCTATCTGTGCTCTGTGGGTGTGGTGTTATTTTGGTCCCACCTGTGCTCCAGTAGGTTAACTATCACAAATTGTTAAGAAAAAAAAATTGTTTTGTTGTCATTTTTTATGATCAAGGTTTTCGTAAATGTTTTTTTTTTGTTGTTGTTATTTGATTTTTTTTCATGTGCCAGAACTTTTGTAGACACTGGGAATTTGGCAGTTTTAGGAACCTGGTTTACATTCTATATTAAAAACGTACACAGATTTCAGTATTGTTTATGACTCAATCATATATTTAAATTTCAACAAACAAAGGTTTCAGTATTTCTCCATCAGAATTTTGTTCCTGGCAGTGTAGAGGGAAGCTTTGAAACATCATTTAAACCACAATGCAGAGAAATACAATTTACAGGAAAGTCAAACAGTTAAATGAATAAATTAAATTAAGAAATGTAAGACTTTTTTGTTTTCTTTTGGTGGGTGCACCGTGGGACTCATGACCTATTTCCAAAAATCCTGGCCACAGACTTGTGTGTCAATACCAGACAAGAGAGAGGAATAAAAAGTTACATAAACATGCATCCAAGTTGCTGTATTTTGAAAAAAATATTTAAGCCCTCCAAACTAACCAACAAAATATGTTGAAAATATGCTAAATGTTTCTCATTTCCTTTTAAAACATCCCATATTAACATTTTTTATGTTTATGTGTAAGTTGAGGCCCAAAACTACTTGGTTAGAGTTAGGGAAAGATCATGGTTTGGGTTAAAAAAAAACAAAAAAAAAACAACACTTATTTAAACCGGCATTAATTGATTTTCTTGGCCGCTTCAGGGCAGCACAACAAGATGTAAACACAACACTGAGATATTATCACTTAATAAAGTTGTTTAGGAGAACACATGGAGTGGTGTTTGTGTCCACCTGATGAATATTGTCACGGCTGGTGCTGGCAGGGAAACTAGGAACACGGGGAATAGGACCCAAATGCAGACACCTGAGGCAGAGCTGATGCAGTTCAGTGATTTATTAATACACAAGGGACAAGGTTTACCACATGGTGAGGCAGGCAAAGGTCAAAACCAAAAAGGCAGTCCAAACAGGCAAACAAATCTGACAGGATAATGGGGACAACTGGGTAAACATAAAATTAACATGATGATATGTTTTCAGTGTCCAGTACACATTTTGTACGCATCTGTGTTCTTTTGGGTCAGTTTGACACCAGGCTGTTTTAAAGCAGTATAAAACACAAGAAATATGAATATTTTACACACATTTGTCAGGTTGTTTTGACTGATATTGAGGTCACTAATGTTCAAAAAACTTCCCTCTGCTTTAGGGCCCTAACCTAACATAACCATACCTGTAGTAATGCGAGAACCCCTGATAGTTCCCACAACATGGGTTGGGGCAAACATGTAAAAGCTTGCACAGCAGCCTTCTAAAGCACTTCTCTTGGTGCTCTGTGTGCTCTCTCTTTATGTTCTTTCTCAAGTGAAAATTACCTCTAAGCAAAGGTTTTCTGCCAGGTTTTGTCACAGCTCTTTCACAGTGAAGTGACATAGGGGAGAATGTGTCTGAGACTGAGGATAATATTGAGGAGGACCGTGATTATGAGGCATCCTCCTCCTCTTATGAGAATGAGAACCTTGGGGTTGATCCGCCTGTTGTCTCTCAACCACCAGCAGATTCTGTTCTCTCTCAGCCTCCAAGAGTGGACACATTACCTTCCAAAAATATTAAGTTAGAGTGCTGCTAATGTGATCAAAATGGTTCCAGGCCCCACCAGATACGCTGTCAGCCATACCCAAGACATAAAATCAGCATTTGAGCTCTTCATTACACCATCAATTGAAAAGGATATACTTGAGATGACAAACTTAGAGGGGAGGTGCTTGTACGGGGACAAGGGGAAAGACTTGGATGTGACCCACTTGTAAGTCTACATTGGGTTGCTCATTTTGGCAGAAGGGTACAAGTCAAAAGGCAAAGCAACAGCAAGCCTGTGGAATACTGACACTGGAATATTTCCAGCCATCATGTCTCTGAAGACATTCCATGGTTTCTCCCATGTCATACACTTTGATGACAGAGTTTTATTGAAAGGGGTATTTAGGTAGTCAACAAAGTGACATAAAGTACCTGACACATAAACTTGGATAACAATTTTAATTATAATCATTTTCTGGAGGTTTAAATTGCTGGAGTCAAATTGACCCCAAGGATAAAAGATGTTAGTAAATTTGAAGATAACAGGAGGGTTAACTGCATGTGAGCAGCAGCAGTGATGCTGATAGAGCAGTCCAGCAGCAGTTTAAGCAGAGCAAAAGAGTGATTGGAGCTTGACAGCTTAATTAGACCACCTTTTTGCAAATGTGTTAAAACAGACAGACTCTAGTCAACAGTTGTTTGGTCCCAGACAGGCAGTGTACAGTGGGTTTATCAGATCTCTGAACTTAAAGAGGCTAATGAGCTCTGTAGGGCTGAGGGGAACTGCAGAACTGCAGATCTGGTAACTCTCTGTGGGTTTGTCACTTTTCATTACACACATAATAATTTGATCCATTGTTGCCTGTTACGAGTCCTCCCAGCACATAATCTTCTCCGTATTTTGGTTTGTGTGTTCATGCCAGTTCACTAACTTTCCTGTCATTTCAGTATTTCTCCATCAGAATTTTGTTCCTGGCAGTGTAGAGGGAAGCTTTGAAACATCATTTAAACCACAATGCAGACCCACCTCTCCCATCACCTCATTCCCCTCACCTGGTTTCCCCCGCCCATCTCCTCACCTGCAGCTCATTCCCCCAATTAGCCCTCAGCGCATATACCTCTTGCACGTGTTCCCTGCCAGATTGTCTAGTGTCTTTAGCCTAGCTATCAAGCATTTCCTTGTTCTTGTTCTATCTGACCCGCCTGTTTTTCCAGACATCGCTTCTCCTGCCTGCCCCTCTTTGGATTTGGTTGCCTGTTGATCGTCTGACTGATTTCACTGATTTCCTGGTATTCTGACCCTTGCTTGCCTGATCATTAAACTGAAATTGATTGCATATTGCCTGTCTCAGTGTCTCAGTGCTTTTGGGTTCACACCTGCCACTTTCCTCAGAAACATGACAGTTGCTATAAAAATATCAATTTGTGCAGCTTTAAGGTATGGGAACCTTCATCATGGTCAAATGAATAACTGAAACCAGTTAGAGAAAAATCATGGTCATGATTGAAAGAAAGCAACTTTGACTGTTGGTAGAAAATGGGAAGCGAACAGCAATATACTGTCTTAAAATCACACACTTGGTTGACTCATCCATCCACCCCAACCTCCTCACTACAGGGTTTTGTTGCACTATGATTTAACTCTTTTTCTGCCTTTGCTCCTGACAGACAAACCTAAAATGAAGTCCCATTTAGGCATTTGAACAAACACTCTTGACTGGGGACAGTCTCAAATCTTTAGAAACAACTGTTTTTCTCCATCCAAAACTCATAACCCTTGCCTTTCTGCCCAGCTTATCCCAAATTTTATGTTTGAATTATAAAAATAGCCCTGTGATTGACTGGCGACCTGTCCAGGGTGTACCACGCCTCTCGCCCAATGTCAGCTGGGATCGAATCCCACCTCACGACCCTCTAAGGATAAGCAGTTATAGATAATAGATGAATGGACTGCCTGCAAATTGGTAAAATACGTTTTATAAATATCTGCTTTTTCTAGAACTAATAACCAAAAAGAGGAAATATTTGGCCACCTTTCTCTTTAATTAAATATATACCCCCAAATCATCCATGTGATCCCTAATAGATGTAGTTTGACTCACAGGAAGTAGGCTGTGGGTATAAGCCTACCATTGGCAGACTATTTCAGTCGGAATTTTCCTCCCCTTCCACTATCTGTGTGTTACCGTTTACACTATGTTGAAAGGACGCTGTTGACAATTGTGATTGGTTTAAAGAAATACAAACAAACCAGAGGGGTTTTTCCCCCTATACCTGAGTGATAATGGGTTCAGCCAGACCTTTCTTCAGCGTTAAAACAAAGTGTGGAGATAGGTCTGGCTATATGAGACTATGTTTGATGCAATTTGTACTAATTCCCAATAACATGGATCAAGCAGTCGCCCCTGTTATTTTCTGTGTTAACACCCACCCACACACACAGCAGTGGTGGCAGCATGTCTACTACAGTTGTATTCCTTCATTTGGCTCATCCTGGCTACCATACCTTCACCTCTGTTCTTCACTGGTCCTGTAGTTGTCAGGTGAAGTTCAGGTATAACTACACCTTTTCAATGAACAGTACCTGCATTACAGATGAAGCCGTCTAGAATTGCTTGGTCCGTGACAGGGTCCATGCAGATCCGTAGCAGATCCCTGCTGGGTCCATGCTAGGTCCTTCGCTGTATTGAGATCCCCCCTCGATGATGTAGTGAACCTAGCCCCGACTTGTACCGCCCCTAACACCATGTGTGGAAACCAGTTGCAATGCTTTGTCTATCCACCCAAAGGACCAGTGATTATGGAAGCTGAAACAGTTTACTGCCATCAGACTGCTGTGACCATTTTACATCAAGTTTACCCATTGCCGCTGGGCATTTTCATTGACCCAGTGCCTGAAATCAGTTCTTCTTATATTTGATGTGTATGATGAAGTGTGCTTCCCACACAGAGCATATTTTTAGTGAAGCGCTTGTTATTATTGAATCATAAGATAATGAAAATATTATGCTGAAGTGTTTTGTAAAAAACTGATACAGAGTGTAGCTAGCTAACATAAAATATAAGTTACTGTTCAAATTTAGAGAGTGAACAAGCAAGAAGGCTGAAAGAGACACGCCTCTAGTTACTGATTATGGCTTCTATTCTGTGCCACCAAGAGATGTGTTATTCAACAGAACTGCGTGACAAATTAAAGCAATAGTACAGGTGGGAATTTAATGATATATGGTAAGAAATAACTCCGTGTGCAACGGTGTGCACGGCACTCATCTGTGCAGATGACTTTATCTGCAGTGGTACCGCAACACGGCAAGACAAACTGACACAATGTTTTTTACACAAAGGAAGAAATAACTTAATGTATTATGTTTGCTACTCCTAGTGGCTGGAAAATGGATCCAAGCCGGCTGGCAGCCAAAGAGCCTCCAGCTGGGAACAGCAATTGTGAGTGGCTGGCACTGTATAAATATAACGTTATAGCTGGAATTATTGGCTTTTCAGGTGAGGAATCAATGGAAATAACAGCCAAAAGACTCCTGAATCCAGGACAACACTCCACATAGTTCACAGTATTTGCTGGATATAATTTGCCTAATGTGTAGTGTGGACCTACTCTTTTTGTGCAGGAGGCATCAAATGATGCGTATCAAATGTTGTGTTGCAGCCACAGTCTGTTTTCAGCTTTACTATAGTCTTTTTTAATTTTGGGGGGCCATTTGGCCTCTATTACATGGCAGAAAATAGAGATGTGACAAGAAATGAGGGGAGGGAGAGGGGATGACACCCGGGACTTCGTGATTACATGGTCAACATTTCAGACCCCTATGCCACCAGAACATCCCAACAAGAGTCATGACGATTGTGGTGGAAACATACTTCACATACTTATAACCTTACAATACACAGACAGACATATCAGAGTCCGGAATCACCTCTAACAAAGATAGTCTGTCTCAAGCTAAGTTTTCCTGCCCAAGGTTGGAAACCCAGGGCAGACTGTTCCCCAGACTGCAGCTGTCTTTTCTCCTGATTGCAAACAATTTGTCCTCCCGCTATAACCAACCAAGATACCAATGTACCTTAAACAGAGATGACCCGAGACAGAAATTATGAGTATAAAGAATTAAGACTGATTAACTAGAAAACAAGTTATCACACTAAACATATCTAGTAGACAGAAAGAGACAAGTCCTCGGCATATGCTATATGAAAAAGCATGCTTCATGCCAGTGGTGTCGTTAGGCCTGGGCATCCAAGGCTAGAGCCTCAAATGTTTTATGAATAGCCCTGGACCCCAGATCTAAAAGAAGAAAAAAAAAATGGTTTGGTATTGGGTGGATGGGTACCAGTGATGTTCTGGGTGGTTTTAATCACCGCTGCAAAGCCCTCCTGTCCTGGGCCGTGCACATCCCATGCCAGTTTGTAATGTTTTCAGTCAGGATGCTTTCTGTTCTTAAACAAGAACAAGAAATTGGCACGGGAATTTTGCCTTCTTAAGTTTCCTTAAGAAATACAGCAGTTTCTGAGCTTTCTTTATCAGGGTGGAGATGTGTGATGGCCATGACAGGTTCTCTGTGATGCTAATTCCCAGGAACCTAAAACTGTTCACCTGCTCCACCTCAGCTCTACTGTGTTGTGGACAAGGGTGTGTGTCTTTGCCTCCCATTTCCTTAAATCAACGATCAGCTCCTTGGTTTTGCTGACACTGAGCAGTAGGTTGTTCTCTCTACACCACCCTGCAAGATATGAATTCTCATCATTATTTGAAATCCGGCCGATGATGGTAGTGTCATCCACAAACTTCACAACAGTGTTCTATCCATGTCGGGGATTGCAGTCATGTGTGTACAGCGTGATCTGTAATTGTTTTTAGGTTTAAAAACCCAAGTAAGCCATATAATTAAATCCTCAGCAGAACAACTGGCTACAGGAATGAGACTTTTTATAAATGATCTGTTATTAACAGGATGAGAGTCAAAGCTAGGAATGAACCGACTCCTCTTCTTCCGTACAAACAGGGATGTTTTCTAACACAAATAAGTCTTAATAAGATAAAAGCCCACACTGTTGTCACCTTGACATAATTTTGTTTGAGTTTTGAGTTCATTTTACTAAAATTTATAATACTGATGTACCCTAATTAGTTCAAGACCAATAACAACACACATTGTGCACTTGGCATATATTTTGATAGAACTAAAAACAAATGGTTGTAAAAATATGTTTTTATGTTCATATGACATGTAGTCAATAAAATAGATAATTTGTATTCACTTTACATAACCAAAACACATTATTACAACACGAGTTTCTGTATATATGTTTTTAATTTTTATTTAACCTTTACTTAATCTCTTAACCCCTTTACTTAATCTCTTTTCCAAGGGAGCCAGAGAGGCAGCAACACAAGATAAAAACAAGTGATTGTAAACAGACACAAAATAGAAGAACAGACAATACTACAATATATGTATAACATCCCAAGGAACAAAGGGCAGTACAAGCCACGCATCCAAAATCAGTTTAAGCACAGACACCCCAACAATTCTGTCTCCAGATCTTTCAAAAGCATTCAAAGAAATCAAATCATGGAGTTTTAAAACACTCTGCAATATATTCCTGAGGGTGCAGAACACCTAAAAGCTCCTTTTCCACTCTCTATACATACATTCGGTACAGACAATATATACAAGTCCTGTGACCACATAGAGTACTGTCCATCACTCTTCTGTGAAATCGGAGCAGCCCAAGAATTGCCTTGTATATTAAAGTATACCAGTGTGTGCGTCTACAGGTTGCCAGAGCAGGCCATCCTACCTGTGAGTAAAGCTTACAGTGGTGAGTCAAGGCTTTACAGTTTGTGATGAATCTAAGGGAAGCATGGTAAGCTGTATTAACCATATGCAATGCCTGAGCTGAGGCATGTATATAAAACATCCCCAATAGTCCAACACAGGTAAAAACAACAAGTCTCTTTTTTTACATTAAAAGAAAAACACAACTTTCTTCTAAAACTCTTTCTAAAATAAAAACTTAATTTAAGCCTCAGTTTTTCATCAAGCACTGTACATGTGGCTTCAAACATAGAGAATCATCAGTCAGAATGCCCAGATATTTATAGGAGTTAACCTTCTCAATGACCTTTCCCTCAAGAGTGACCACTGAAAAGATATTCTGTGGCCTTTGGCATTAGAAAATAACATAAGCTTGGTCTTACTAGACAGGGTGTTCTGGACAACATTAAAAGCACTTTGCAAGTGGTCAGCAGCTTCAGCAAGGGTTGATGCACAGTAGTAAATAACTGTATCATCAGTATAAAAATGAAAATGAGCATCTGTCACATCTTGACCCAGATGTCTATGTAAATGGTGAATAGAAGTGGGCCAAACACAGAGCCCTGTGGAACACCCTTGCTAACAAAACAGAATCAATGACCTGAGCAATGACCATCATATTTGACATATCAGTGATGTAGTTGGAAAACAACCTACTGCTTGCTCTGTTAAAAAGCCTCAGTTTAAGGATGTAATGGTCAACCATTAGATGGATGGATGATAAAGCCTTAGATGAATCAATAAAATAAGATGCGTAATCTTGTTGTGCGAAGGAAACCACATTAAAGTTGCCCTAATGGTGCTATGATTTTTCCTAAACCCTGACTGATGTGGATACGTCATTTGTAAAAACTCCTTGAGCTGCTCACTAATCAAAACTTCAAGGATCTAGAACAGTATAGACAATTTTGAAATTGGCCTGTAGTTATTTAAAATAGTTTGTTCCCCTCTTTTAACAAGGGAGAACAAAAGCAGATTTCCACATCTTTGATATTTCCATCTTTTCCACTGTCAGGTTAAAAAATATATGTAAGAGGCTCTGCAATAAAAAGCCAAATTTTAAGAGTAGGAATCAATAAGATCCAGCCCATTTGTCTTTCCTGTGTCAAGAGCTTTCAATGCTCCATGTACTTCCCGCACAGTAAAAGGTCAAATCTAAATGGAAGACCACCATTCATATGATTGTGTGTGCGACGGTGTGTGCTGGGTTTCACAGGTACAGAGCAGAATGAATCAAACAGTGAGTCAGAAGATATAAAATGATCATTGAAACAATTCAACAGATTTGTCATGAACATGAGTCCTTCATAATACAGGTAGGTAAGGTCTGAGAGATATTACTCACAGAAATGGATTTAATGGCTTTCTAAAGCCTCTTTGGGATATTTAAACTGTCAGTAGTGACTGACAAATAAAATATTGACTTTGCTTTATTGATTAGAAAAGAGCATTAATTTTTCAGTTGTCTGAAAACAAGCCTAGTGCTAGAACTGGTCAACCTTGCCTTAGCCCAAGCTAAGTTGCCCTCATGAATGACGTCTGAAAGGTCAGAGGAAAACCAAGGGTTATCCCTCCCTTTAACTCTATATCTCCAAAAAGGGGCATGTTTATTCATGATATAAACCCATCATAAAAAAATGACCAGGTTGTCTCAACATCAGGGATAAGCTCAATTCTGCTCCATTTAAAATTAAACAATTCGTGAAAAAAGCCTTGTTCATTAAAATGTTTTTAAGATTTCTCTAACAAATCAAGCATGGTTTTGTTTTAGGAACCCTGGTATTCCTGACCACAGCAATAGCACAATGGTCACAAAGAGATCTGAAATCATCAGAGTTAAGCTAACCCAACTGAAATCACCAGCTAAAATAATCTCACTGTAGTCGAGCCTAGATAAAAGCTCTCTCAAGGACTTGAGCACAGTGAGTGTGGCAGGGAGGCCTATAGCATCCCACAACAGTCATACAGAGGCCCTTGGCAATCCACTTTCAGTGCAAGGAGTTCTAATTGCTTGCAGATTGACTCAGATACATTAACGCAAAATGTTGGTTTGACATAAACAACAACACCAGCACCCTTCTTTGCTCTGTCAGCACGATAAACATTAAAACCATCAATAAAAATGTCCTTATCAAGTCAGGTTTCAGAAATAACAACGTCAGCAGTTAAAATAACATTTAGACCAGATTGAGATCTAAGATCAGACAGCATTTGAATGCACTGAAAATCAGGGTCAGGGTTAGTTTGCACATTTACCAGTAAGAGTATAAGAACCTTTGCCTAGTGTGGCACTGGGTGTTTGAAAAGACAGGGAAATATTACCCCCCCCCCCAACATTTTTGAATTCAGTGAAAACTAAGGTCTCAAAAACATGATATACTGTACATTGTCACTGGGATGTGTTTATTTTATTCCTGCTAATCACAACATGGTCAGTAGATGGCCTTATACTACGGCATCAGTAGCTAACGCCAGTAGAGTAGTAGAAGCCGTCAGTACATGATGAGTGAGTTCCAGTATACACGCAACAGAGTGCGCTTCTGACCTGCACTGTCTATTCATATTTTCAACAGGTAAACTGACTCTAAACAGAACCCTGGTAGTAGACAATTGTAATATACTTGAGTAGAGCCTTAGGTTGTAACTGTAATATGCAGAGACATGGAATTTGATCGTAGCGAAAACAAGGGGTTGCCTAGCTTCTGTGATTAAAAGAGCAGGTGCTAATCAAAAAGAAGTCCGCTAGCTAAACTAAAAGACAGTCGGGTACCTTTCTGCAGGAGCTAAAGATAGTTTGAATGAACAGTTATCTGTTGTAGAGATTGATGTTCGGTAATAAACTGTGTGAAATACGGCTGAATTGTGGGAATGTTTATAACAGCGTAGTTTAGTAGGGTGTGTCAAGCAGAAAGGAGAGCTAACGGTTATATGCTAATGCTAATCGCTGCTAGCATGTTAATGTTACAGCCCATGTTATTCCATTGATATCCCGTCAGTCATTGGGTTAAAAATGGTGTTTGAAGGCATGACGTTTTCAAAATAAGAGCTCACGCAATATTCACTGTTTATGCTTTTATTGTAATTCCTGTAAGTACACTAGGAAAGAGAATTACAGTGACTGATATTTGTGCTATAGAATACTGTTCATTTAGATGATGTTAAGTATATAAGTATAATTCAAACAGGTTTAAAAGTGGTGACAAGACAAGTTCATATTATGATACAAACAGTGTTAAATACTTACCTGTGTTTTCATGTAAACTAAGGTTGTCTATTGCTTACCTGTCTATGCCTGAAAGGAGAGTAGTTCTACAGCTAAACCATTACTTACCTATTGCTTACCTGTCTATACCTGTGAAACGAGAGTTCACATGTGTATTGGTAGTAATGTGTGTTTGTGGCATTTTGTATGAGTTGTCAATGGCATTTAAATGTTTATTATTATTAGCTATATTTGCCTATGGTGTAGAAGAATAAGGCATCAGTAGCTAACGCCAGTAGAGTAGTAGAAGCCGTTAGTACGTGATGAGTGAGTTCCAGTATACACGCAACAGAGAGCGCTTCTGACCTGCACTGTATCTTCATATTGTCAACAGAAATTAAATGTGTCGCACCAGAATGAGCTTCGCATCATTCTTGCATGTGTAACACTAGCAATATTACATGACGATTCATGTTTAGACAACACATCAAATGTAAAGCCCACAAGAGATTTCTCAGTTTTAGAGAAATAGTCATTCAAAGCCAGAAGACTTTGGAGGTAACTTACATTCCATGACAAGTCCATCTCTTGTTCCAATCGCTTCTGCGTTTGCACCGAATGTACAGCAACCATAGAGGGAGTGCTTCCCTACGCACTTTCCCATCGGTAATATACATCATAAGATATCTATCCAAGAATGATCACTCACTTGTAAGTCCCACAGAGTTAACGTGCAGAGTTGTGACACGAGAACCGTTATTGTCTCTGTCCAGAGAGAGGAAGAGCAGGCGAGCGCAGGTGTAGATAGAACGCTGGTGTAGAGCTGCTGGAGGGGCACAGGTAACGCGGGTACAGGTAACTCACGGGGACCCAGGAGATTGCGGAGACTAGCGTGCTGCCAGTGTGCTGCTTGCTGCCATTTTAGGAATCATAATCTGGTCAGAGATGATCTGCTTGCTGACCTCCCCCTTGAAGTCTGTAGCGTCTTTAGTCAGCTGCAGAAATACTCTGGAAGCTGAAGGCCGGCTGGCAGGTGAATCTCAAAACTTTTTTGAAATACATACGGCCCTGCAGCGTAATATTACTAGTAGATGGGACTTATGTTAGTGAACAAGACAAGACAGTGAACAGGACAAGACACTTAACACTGACGGAGACTGAGACTAGCGCACTGCCAGTGTGCTGCCATCTTGGATGCTAAACACCAAACTGTTGTGCTTTCTTAACATAAAACTGCCACAATCTTTCTGTGTTTTTACCAACTTATTATTTTCTTGTACACATAATTTAGTAAAAACGAGTCTACTTACTGCCACAGGTGGGAACATTTTTGAAGTTGTTGTTGTTGGGGTGACTGAAGTTATCATATGTTAATGTGGACCATTTTTTCTAAATGTATGGTGTACTCTCTGTATTCTCTGTCTTTCAGATTACTGCACAATAGAAATCAGCTGTCTCACAGGGGCTTCCTGTCATTTTTGGGGTAGCTCTATGAATAACTTTATTTTATTTTAACTTTATTTTACATTTTAAGCTTTTAGCACTGAGTGATTCCAGTCAGACAGTGCAAGCAAATCATGGTTCACTAGTAAAATGGGAGTAATATTATGTCCTCTCTGGCTCAATTTATGAACTCCACTTTATGAGCTGAACTGCATTTTAACTTTATTCAACAGGTGATGCTGAAGTTTTATAAAAGAAAATACATAGGTTTAAACTATATCAAATATGTATGTGTATGTAACATTAAGATTATTTTTGTTAATTGCAGTAAAAAAAAATACTGGTTTGAAAATGAATAACCTAATGTTAAGTTGACTATAAGACTTTAATATAAATCAGTTTATTTATATATATATATACACACACAATACATTTTACAATACAATTTTGTGTTACGTGTTCACGTACCATACTGGAAAGTTTTATGTGCAAGTCGTTTCCAAAAAACCTTTGAGTAGAGTGACTGAATTGGGATTTAGCTGAAAAGTGAAACTTGTTTATTTGACTTTAAATTAATAATTAATATTATTGTTTTAATAAACATAGAAATAAACATTCAGTAACCTGTAATTTTATGTCATATGACAGAGTCCTATGCTCAAAAAACACAAATTATTTCGTTGTGACTAAAGGACTTCTGCTGTGACAGATGTACTCGTAACTTTAATGTTACTGTACTGTACCACACTAAAAGTTTTGTGTGCAAGCCATTTTCCAATTAACTTTTAAGTTGAGCGAGTGAATTGGGGTTTACCAGAGCCTACACTCCAGTCAGTAAGCATTAGGATATATTTCTCATTGACTGGGCTCTGTACTCCAGCACATTAGATTTGAAATAAAATGACTCGAGGTCAAACTGCTGCCTTTTAGCATTACATAATAATTCTGATTTATTACAGCATGGGTCTTTTTGTAGTTTTGGCCATCGTATCTATCTATCTATCTATCTATCTATCTATCTATCTATCTATCTATCTATCTATGGCATTGCACATACAAAGTTAATTGCTGAGACCTGGAAACACAGACATCCCTAAATAGATGTCAGACCCATCAAGAAAATTGAGAAATCAGACAATAATTTTTTGTACATTTTCCAAACTGTTGTGTGCTTCTAATGTACATGTTAACATCTTAACATTAAAGCAGAGAGTCAGCACTGTAACCACATAGTCGTTGTTTCACCTCAAATCCAATGTGGAGTACAGAGCCAAAACAAAACTGTCTTATTGGGATTGTACTATGTATGGAAACCCCAATACAGAGGTTCTGCCACGTTTTACAGTATAGTTACAGTATATTATAGTATCTAAAGTTTCTACATGACTGTAGAAACTTTAGACTGAAGAAGTGCAAGAGCTGGACTCATTTAGTTTTAGGCTGTAAGCTTCCACTGATTTAAACACTTATGGAATGGGGTTGGCTAGTTATGGCTTCAAAATTTGTAAGAGTTAAAATCCACCCCTTCTTATTGCAGTGAAATGTTCTGTAAGAAGATCAAATTAACCAGCTTCTAATAAGAGGAAAGACTGCTGTTATTCTGTGTCACTTCCCCTATTAACTCCATCTCATAATCTCAGAGCTAATGACCCGACATCCTGAGACCCTGGAGGTATGAAAGGGAAGAAAAAAATTCCACTTTTCTCTTTTATCTCACTCAACCTGTATCAGTGTACTCTTTTGACCCTATTTGCATTTCCATTTCTGTGGAATCTGAAGTGCATAAGACTGAAGACAAAGGGGTCAACCTGCAAATACTCCAGAGGTCCACTGCACCTGAATGGGCCTATTTTATGTTTTATAAGTCTAATATCTTCATGAACTCAGAATCTCTGGCCATCAGATACTTGTAGACACCCAGGTGTGAAATCGAAAGTAGTAAACATTAATATAAATTTAATACACCAGGGGTGTAAGGGGTTTAAAATTCGACAATGGGATTATGATACAGGTTCAATAGTGGTCTATATGTACCAATACTGATGTAGTACATCAAATAAAAGAATTTCCATGGGTCAAATTGAATAAATTCAATGAAATAAGTCCCAATGAATATGTCCAAAAGGCACATCTTCACATCACTCCAGTCCACGATGTCAGGTGGGTGAGGAGAGGATAAATGAAAGGTCAAGTGACAGGTAGCTAAGAGGATGTGCAGATGTTACTCATATTAGCCTTTCCCAATCTGCCACCTGTGGCTGAGGTTAGGTTCAGCAACTAACACTAGTTCGTTAAAGTTAGGTAATGATTCTCTTCATAGTTAACACTAGAACCGCTGGGGTGGTTATTTTTACCCCCTGCCACAACAGCATCAGCAATCACAAATATGTCATTTCCTGAAGCAGTTAAGTTGTTCATTTTCATCTATTTTTTAAAATAATGAGTAAGACTTGGCAACATAACTATTTAAAATTCAGCTTATAGGGTTTATTAACTTTACAGTTGCTTTAGGCTATTTCATTACAGATTGAAAAAATCAAATACATTTTAAGATTCATCAATAAACTGTATGCTACAACAAACAAACAACAAAATAATTAACATTTAAATAATTAAATTATTGTAGAAGAATACTATTTTGGGATAATAACATTGTTTTATACTGGGAATAAGGACACACACACACACACACACACACACGTTTGCAGTAGTTCTAAATTATCTGTATGCATAAAAATCACTACTGATAAGTTTTTTTTTTTGAGAAGAAATAAACCTGAACTGAAGATGGTTTTCAATTTCCCTTCTCACTTGTTACTTATTGCAACAACAGACATCCACCCAATTCTCCCTCACTCATGTCCGCCATTATCTCTCTCCCATCAATCTATCTAGGCTATCTATCTATCAAATCTAGCTAGCCCTAGCTCGTGATATGGCAGCCTGCTTATCAAAAGACGTCTAAACATTGGGCGTTGCTAGGCAACCCGGCGTGGCGCGAATGTTGAGAGCAGCATTATACTGAGGTTTCTATGAGGGTAAAAATGACCCCTCCATGGTTCGAGGTATAAATGATCATATTTTTTATCCCACACTCCCCATAATTCACTAAATAATTAAACACATTTTAAGAAAAGCCATGAACTGAGAGATGTAGTGGTTTTATTTTAAAAGAGTTACATGCATTTGAAAACGCCAGTGGGATAAAAATGACCCCTTGGCGGTTCTAGCATTAAAACTGCTGTAAAATCAAAACCGTGAATAAAGAACAGACCTTCAAAATAAAACCGGAAACAGAGCAAAACACACACAGTGTACACAAGTCCTGACACAATCGAAGGAATGAGCTGAAATCCTGTCTCCTAACTTTTATAGGCTGCGCACCCTGGTCAGTTTGACTGGACAGGCTGAACTTCGTACAACCTGTTGCTCAACAAGACACACTAAAACTCTAGGTAGCAGTGAGGGAAAGAGGAAAACAAGCTTTATTGTAATTGTCGCTGGAACTGCATGTCGCTTCATCCATTCATTTTCTGCCACTTATCCGAGTCCAGGTCGAGGTGGCAGCATGCTAAGAAAGGTAGACTAGTGGTCCCTCTCCCCAGCACATCCTTGGGATCCCCTGTGTATTGGGTTTACTCATCACAGTTGGTTGTGCCTGGAAAGGAATACCTTCTGGGAGGTATCCTAAACAGATGCCCACACCACCTCAACTGACCCCTTTCAAGGATAAGTAGCAGCAATCCTAGTCACAACTCCTTCTGGGCAACCAGGTTGCAGCTATCTGTCACTATCATCTGAGCAGAGAGCCAATCGTGACGTTTTCAAACCAGACTATTGGCATCCCTCGACTGCAACTTGAGATTCTGCCCATGAAAAATCACAAACACAATAGCCTGAACCCTGTCGGATCATGACCACATGGAGCATGCTTGACTTTTTGCAGCAAAAGTGGGTACAGCTCTGACCATTTAATGCAAGGACCGAATAGAACATAGCAACGGCCTTGGCACCCCATACTCCCGAAACACCTCTGACAAGACAAGATTTTTTCCCTTTTCCCTGATCCTGGCAAGCCATGATGTTCCCAGCAGGAAGCCCATGGGCTGCTGGGTTCCAGTCACACACTGTAGCAGCAGAGGAAGCCCTGACTATGAAATTAAACAGGACTGGCCATGTAATTGCTCCTGCAGGGACTGCTCTGCTTCAATAACACACTTTGTAATTTGGGTTTGGGGACATTCAAGGCAGAATAAATAAAGGGGGGGGGGTCTATTCTGGTCACTGGCCTCGTGTGCAACAACAGGACAGCACCCAGGGGAAACAGGCAGCCAGATGTGGCCTGTGCTGCTTATGACTGCACACATTAGGTTTCGCTCTCAACTATCCCCACCCTCCCATCAGGGACTGTAGCAGGGGTAATTGATCAGACATTATAGGATGTGACAGGTAGTGCTGGGTCAATTGCAGGGAGCAGGCCTCAGGTAGTACATGAGAAGTGTTTCCTTCTATAGTACTCCAACTGGCCACCACGTCTTTCTTTTTCTCTTTCTGTCTTTCTTACAGGTAATACAAGCTTGCAAGACTTCTCCATAATAATAGATACATTTTTCTTGAATTAAGACAAGATATAAGATAAGAGACACTTTGTCATCCATCTTTTTACAGTGCAGTACAATACATAGAGGAACAAAGTTGTGTTTCGTCTGGTTCCCTGTCCAAAACAAAAAGAATGAATGATGCAACATTCAGAGTGAAGCAAACATTCAGACTACACATAAAGTGCAAGGGGCAAAAACGGATACAAACAAGGTACAAACATCTAGTGCAATACGCAGGACAAAAAAAGACTACAAGACTGTAGTGGGTCCCTGAGGATATTTATTTATTTAGGATATGTATATATGTCAGAGATTTGGACTCCAGTCGCACACACAGTTACTTGAGACTTGACTTGAGACACGTCCTCAAAAGAGATATGGGACTTGTGAACAAGGTTTATTTTATTTTTTTGGCGCATTAACATTAAGGAAATGTCTGACGAGCCGAATGTCATTCCCTCCCTTATTATGATGTGTAACCTTGTGCATCTGGTGTGCACAGCCACAGATGACTGTAAGCTACAGCAACAATACCATGACTTAAAAATAATGATGCTGGATCGACCACATCAAACTTTATCAGGAACCTGAAAACGCACTCATATACATCAGTCACTTGGTAATGTAAAAGTTAAAATACAGTAAGTTAAGTTAAGAGTTAGTTAAAATACAGTTATTAACTTTAAAGGAAAGCTTTCATTGTGTGTTTTTTCATATTGCAATTCAATAGCTTGTTTAAAGTGGTCATATACCATCATCATCATCATCATATAAATGTCATGGATGGAGGGGAAAGAGTTTCAAATGATGGACTCAGCTGACTTCACTATCCACTGTAGGGCGGTCTAAGTTGTTGCATTTCCCATACCAGACAGTGATGCAGCTGGGCAGGACACTCTTGATGGTTCCCCTGTAAAAGGTGGCCAGGATGGGTGGGGGGAGGCTGGCTCTCTTCAGACGGCAGAGGCAATGGAGATGCTGTTGTGCCCTCTTGGTCAGGGAAGTGCAGTTGCATGACCAGCTTAGGTCATCAGCAATGTGCACACCAAGAAACCTGCTGCTCCTGACTTGCTCCATGCGGGAGCCGTTGATGAGAAGAGGGTGGTGGGCAGCGTGGGCCTTCCTAAAGTCAACTGTCATCTCTTTTGTCTTATCTGCCTTGAGAGACAGGTTGTTTTCTTGACACCAGAGTCTCTCCACCTCACCTATGTACGCTATCTCATCATTGTTGCTGATGAGGCCCACCAGTGTTGTGTCATCCATGAACTTGATAATATGATTGAAGTTATATTTGGCAGAGTAGTCGTGGGTCATTAGGGTGAACAGCAGTGGTCTGAGCACACATCCCTGGGGGACGCCGGTGCTGACAGATAGTACCTCTGTAGCGTTTGTGCTGGGTTGCAGACGTAGTCGAGGACATGTGCATTGGTTTTCTTTTCCAAAAACGGATGAGGACTAACATTTAAAGTAAGATTAAACACTGTTTACGAAACCTGGAGTGGCTGCTGCATCCATGCGCACCACCATCTTGCACAGATCTTGGATTGTATACATCATATAATTGTGTGTGATGAAGGGCTACATGAATAAATGAACCTGAAAAATGCGTAGGTGTTAGCTTAAACATGATTCAGTTAATCAGAGGATAATTGTGGTTTATTACAATTTAGGTCTTATTTTTATAGTTTTGTCCATCATTTCTATCAGTAATCGTACTCAGTGATGTCACTGTGTTCCCACATCTCACCTGTTAATTTACTAAGAAACACAAGCAGTCAGACAATCAGACAGGTTGAAAACAAACCCCCAGGTTAGCCAAACTCATGTGGAAACAAACTTCCGTTGTAAACATCCATCGCAGTTTACAGATCCACTTCCTGCTTTAACTTTGACCCACTAAATAAAAGCAAAATAAAAAGTTACCTTTGAAAAAATGACAAAATATTACAATTTTCATCAATGAATAAAAACAAAATACTTTATAATGTAAAAGACAAATGAATGAATTCAACCAATTAATGTCTGAATGCATTGTCTTATTCAAGTAAGTATGACCTCTTGCACTAATGAGCAAGAACATTTCAGTAACATTATGCGTCTGCTACTGTTAGCTAACGTAACTGGTTCTTAAAGTAACGCCTGTAATCATGGTAATTCTAAACATCAAAGATGGCAATAGCTGTAGCTTTAGAATGCTTGTAAAAATACATTGCAAAAATTAGAAAAAAAGTCAAAATCAAGACTAAAATGTCTATGTATTTTTGTTGACTAAAACTAAAATACATTTCAGTCAAAACACTAAGGCTAAAACTAGATCAAAGTAAGATGTCAAAATTAACACTGAAGCATACTGAGGCTTTAACAGTCTTTCCCACCAGTTTAGTTCAACACTGTCGGCCTGTGTGCTGCAGCAGGCCTGACTGCCTCTGTCACTTCCTGCTGAATCTGCTTCTGTAATCTCCACATCTCCACTGACTGATAAGCCATCCTCACAGGCTTTGACCAAACACAAACAGGGCAATTGAACAGCAGCCCTGTTTAATTGTCTTTGTCTTCAGTGCACCCCTTGATAATTGACAAGTCATTAAGGAGACACACCCTCTCCACAGTCCAGACCCAGCTGTAATTGATTGAAATAAAAAAGAAAAGATGTTAAAGGAAAAGCAGTGTGTAAATCAAAGAAGCTTCCTGGCTGTTCTTTACAAAACACAAAATGGAAACCTACGTTTAATTTTATCTTGGGGTCAGACAGTAAGTTACATATTCACAATACTTCCAGAGATTCAGCAGCACAGGAGCTTATTCCAAATATTTGCAGTGTTGTGTAGTAACAACATGCAGCTTCTGTTTTGTGCTGAACAGTCACCTGGTCAAATGACCTAAACATTCTTAAATGTTCATACTGACAAAGCATTTCAGATATATAATTAGGTCCTAGCCCTGTAAGTGATTTGGAGACAAGTAACAGAATTTTAAAGTCACTTCTCTGACTTACAGGTAACTAATGCATGGGAATTATGAATTGGTGTAATGTATACATTTTTCTCTCAGGCATTTACAACTAGTTGAAAATGTAATTGCTAAAGAGATTTTTAAGGGAGACCTGAGTAGAGACTTTTCAAAATGAATGTATGAATCAACTTGTTGAGATCCTGCTTGGACATAAGTGCTAAAATTGAAATCTGATCTTATCTAAGATAAGACCCACATTTCTGACCTGATTCATTGTTTTTAGATAAACAGTTAAGGTGAGGTCAAAATCCAGGGAACAACCTTCTGTCTTTCATACTGGCCACCAAAGACAATCACTTCAGTTTGTCTTCTTTTTTTTTATTATTATTATTTTTTTTAGCAATTCTAGCACATCCAGCCATTAATTCCTTCAGTTCAATAACATAGTGAGCCAATGGGACCATAGTCACACATGTTTTGAAGAATATGAGCCAAGAGAAGCTGTATAGATTGACTAGAAGGGGGCAGAGTATGGAGCCTTGTGGAACTCCACAGGTCATGCTAACCCGCTTGCAAGTAAGATGCATACACACATAAGTACCAGACAGCCCATCCCAGTTTTCCAACCTGTCCAACAGTAAGGTATAATCAACTGTTTCAAAAGCAGCAGTGAGATCAAATAATACCAGAATAGAAATTTTCCCATAGTCAGTGTTCATGTGAATGTTCATGTCATTTAGGACCTTACGAAGAGCTGTTTCAGTACAGTAGATCTTTTTCACAGCAGACATTTTGACTTGGCCAAATTAAAAGGAATGCATCCATTGTTAATGTTATGAATTGCACCTCTTGTTTTCCTGCACTGACTATGATAGGGGCAAAAACCTGATTAGAATTTGTCAAAGCAGTAATTTAAAGTCAGTGGTGGAATGTAACTAAGTACATTTTCTTAAGTAGTGTACTTACAGTTTTGAGGTACTTGCTACTTATACTTCTACCCCACTACATTTCAGAGGGAAATATAGCACTTTTTACTCTATTACAACAACTCTATTCAACAGATGTAGTTACTAATTACTTTGCAGATGGTGTTATTACATGCATAACCAATGATGAGCTTATAAAATACAGTGCATGGAAATAGGTTTATGTACCCAACAGTGTATTATATAAATTAAAATTAGCTCCACCTTAACCAGCTGCAACATAAAATGCTGCTTACACATTAATGCATCACTAATGATATCCCAAAATATAATATGCAAATAATAATATAAAACTGACAGGGACAATTTTTCTGCATAACAAATACTTTCACTTTTGATACATTAAGTAAATTTTACTGACAATCCTTATGTACTTTAAGTAGTTTAAATGTTCAATTAACATTTTGAATGCAGGACTTTTACTTGTAATGGAGTATTTTTACATTGTAGTATTGTTACTTAAGTAAAGAATCTGAATACTTCTTCCACCACTGTTTAAAATACTGCATACATTTACTTTTGCCTGGATTGATACAGCAATTCTCCCCTTTATTCTTCTTTTGGTACTAATTCTAGCCCTAGAGGGATATTAATTAAATGTGTCTAGCCAGATCGCCAACAGTGGAAGTGTTGGTTCAGTGATTTCAGGAGGTCATTCACCTTATCAGTCAGGGGGGTCTCCAATCATTACTCTCCATTCGCTGCAGCAAAAGACTGGCTGGGGGAGATAGGGAGAGAGAGAGGCATTGTGTCAATTGTCAGTGCTAAGAAAGTATAGCTACTGTACCTTGCAACATTCGTCATCTATCATCGAGCAGCACAGGAAGGCTGAATATTAAGCGAGGACATTTCCATTCCTGTGTCTTGCTCTGGCAAAGTTCCTATTGACCTTTACTGTAATTGATGGCTGGCCCAGAGCACCTACAGAGAGTTTAAGTCAGCAAACACAAATGATGCTGTAATTAAAAAAAAGCTTGGAGCATATTGTTATAATATGAGAAATCTGATGTATGGAGTTAAACTTACTGTTTGTGAACAAAAGTCCAAGGTTACACTAGTGGTCATCATAGGCTTTGTAACATGTTGGACTATCAAGATGTGGATGTTACCCAAAAGCTTCTATCTGTTCATGTAGGCGAAGACTTTCTCTGTTTAATGTAAGTCTATGCAAAAGACTGGAGTTCATTTTTCATTTTAGTAACTGTGGTTCACTTAAACTCATACCAATGACACAAAGACTGGGGTGAATTTTACAATAGAACAAATTATTTCACTTTCTTTCAGTCATATCCAAGCATCACAGGGCATCCCCATTAATAACCATGTAGTCTAGATTCATGCATATTTGCGACAAAGCTACATATGTGTTTGTGTTATTGTAACAGAATATAATCCAAGTATTCAAATAATGGCAGAGTCCCAAATATGAGCAGTAGGCCTGGCCAGCGTGAACAAAGGTTTAGTAAAAACATTGAGGGGGGATAGAATTACCTGTACTCTAATAGCTGTACTCTAATTGTAAACTTTAATCAGAAATAGTGTTTTCATTCAATTATTATTTCCAATCACTTCTGCTATACCATTATTTCATTCTGTGTTAATCAAATGTCAGTGAAACTCCAGCAAATGCTTCACATTAAAAGCCTCCCAGGAAGGGTAGGGATTATGCCCTTTAAATGATTGGAAACTTCTGTGAAGGAAGTATTGAGTTTTATTACCGGTATCTTAACACCTGTCAAAAAGCACTGCGAAGTTAATATATTATAAATAACTACATTACATTCATCTGGGATCTGGAATAAAGCTCTTTCTTTAATGTTGGCCTGTTTTTTTAATAAAGTTCTCTCTGCAGTTGACAGTAAATAAAGTTAAAAAAGGGCACTATTTGAGAATGTACAGTATGACCCAAAACATCTCAACATTGTTTGAGTGACCATACAGGATGAGGGACAAAAAAGGCTGGTAACGTAAGCTGCTGGATGAAAGATAAAGATAAGTTTGATTTATTATTGTCATGCCATTTAAAGGCATTTTCATTTCAAAAATCATGTTCAGGAAGATCAACATTTAACAGAATGAGTTTGAACAATAAATGTACTCTCAGAGTGTGTTTATCACAGCGAGGGACGAGCGTCTCTGCAAGTTTCAAAGCAGAAGGAAGCAGCTCATCCATAATAAAGTGGAGCAGTGTCAGCTGCAGATTGATGACCTGATCTGCTTGATGGATGGAGCTTCAGCACTCAGCTATCTGCCTTTCTGTCAGCGTCTGAGCAGCAACACACAGCACTGCAGAGCAACTCCACTCCTCTGTTCACAGATAGCACTATCATTCCATTCAAACCATATGAAACACATTCCACTCCTGTTCCCTCACAAGATAAAGTAAAACTGAACCAAAACCCTTCTGGTCCTTGAAGAAAAAATGCAACTAAATTCATTTTTGCTAAGAAATCAATATGCTTGGTGTTTGTTTTGGCATGTGTCTTTATTGGTTGCATTGTCTGCATGGGTGGGCACTAAAAGTTTGTTTTATATCACTTTAATTCCAGCTGCCATACAGACAGTTTTGAGCACACTACTATAAAGTTCCTTACCAGCTGGTGGGCTGACGTTGTTATCAGTTGCTTAGCCAGAACTCCATACATTAATCTGTGATGTTACTGAATCAGCAGTCTGGGTATTTGCTTTTACTAAATCTGGACCCATGAAATAAAGACAGCTAACATTAGGTAGACTCTTTCCTTTCTGTAATGCAGGTTGAACACAGCACAGAGTGACCTGCCCATGACTCAGCAGCTGTTGAAATGACCAAAGTTAACATCCAGTGTGAATCAACGCTAACTGGTATATTTAACTTAAGAAGAATGGTCTCAGTCTATAAAGGAACACTTAATCTTTCAGTTTATCTGAAAAATTCCAAATCACCAAATCTGAAGATACATGGTTTTCTATGGACAGCAACAATATTTTATTCACGCTTGGGTAAGAATTTATGCCATTGAAAAACATTTTATCATAAAGATAGGAGTTAACTCTCCATCCATATCTTTAAGATGAAACAATGTCATGTTTATCAGAGCTGATGCTGATGGGATGAATAACGTCAGCATAGAAAATGGTCAACTCTAAAGGTAGGTAGACTGAGTTTATTTGGTTTAGTTCTTACTGGTACACTGTACACTCAAACACAGGGAGACAGTAAACATCCCAGCCTGTCTCTCTGTTTTTTCCCAGTCCATTCATAGTTCCACACTGATGCCAGGTTTTGCCGTCAGCCAGCAGCGAGGCTGATGGGAGGGGCTGTGTATCAATTGGATGCTTCCTGGTTGTCAGGAGCAGAGGAGGCTGGGAAGAAAGCTTTTCATTCATTCTTGCATACCATGGGACACAGACTACAGCCACTCAGGATCACTCCACTCTGTGTGTGTGTGTGTGTGTGCCTGCACATCATGTCAACACAGTTGCATTACTGTGTTTGTTATCCTGTTATTCTAATAATGGTGCAATCATTTAGACGATGTTGTGGAAATACTCCAGGTTTAGGGGAGACTTGTGCCCATATCATGTCTATGTCTGCAGTGAACATTCCTGGGTGGTGCCAAATTGTCAGTGGTAATCACTGGCTGAGAATAATGGTGGATGAAGTGAGTGTAATACTACTACTAATACTAAGAGCTTCGTTTCAGAGCTGTAGTCACGACCACCTAAATCAAGTCTGAGTCTAATTTCATTTGAGCTTGACATGTCATACTTACTTGTTCTGGAGCTTTCGACCATGTCACACAGTTTTCAGCAGATGTAGTTTGTTCTGTTGTAACGGAACTCAGATTTTCCATGATTCTGAGCAGGACTACGACTTCTCATCTGCGTTGGCTTAAGGCCAGTTCAGACAAAAGATTTGCGATGAGACAAAACTGTTTTAGAACATTGCAGGGAAAAGTTGCAGTGGTGTCATCTGGCCCGTCTCAGCTCGACTCAAGCCGGCTGATGGCGCCGCCTGCGACTCAGCTTGTCAAGTCGCCAGTGGCTGGTTTTAGAACGTAAGGCACGTCACCTGTTTCAACAGCTCGTATCGAAGTCAGCTGGTCATCTCGACCCGCTCGTTTTTTTATGTTTTCGCTGTTTCATCAATACTGGAAATGCAACTGTAGCAAGTACCTCACTATCACTATCCTCATTCATATTTTAAGACGCTACAAATTATATCCAGCTACAAAAAAAGCCTGAAAAGCCGGCAGTTGGAACAGAAGTACAGAGAGTCGTTGCTATGGAAACGATACACCGTCTCGTCTAGTCGCATTGGTGTAAACTGGCAGGTTTCAGAACGTTACAGACCGACGCATTGCAAGTTTCAACTCATCTCATCTCAAATCTCTCATCTGAACTGGCCTTTAAAAGCTGAGCTTGAAGGTTTATTCACCAAGTGATTGAGGGGACCATGAGTTGACATTGTTCTATAAACTGCTGTTTCCAAGGTCAAGAATGAGCTGTCAACGTCAACTTTTAAATAAACATAGAGTGAAGGCCTAGAGGTGCTTAGACTAATGGAAAGTTAGAACATCCACATTTCCATGGCAACTGAGCAAACTTCATCTACTGATGAAGACTGTGTGATATGTTTGAAAGCTCCATTAGAAGAGAGTAAGTGAACCTTGAGTTGAGATTTTTTTGTTGATTGCCCATTCTGTATTTTTCATATTGTTGTCTTACTGTTGTTCATAGTGGCAGTGAACTGCAATCTAACTTCAAATAGTAGTCCTTTTACATTCAGAGAAGTTTGATGTGATAGGAACACAAAACTAACAGTGGAGCAGCGTATCTAATCAAATACTGTGTATGTTGAGCAGATACTGACTGATTTAACTCAGAGGGGGTTCATGTTCAGAAATCCAGATTGAGGCATTATATAAGTAAATTTGCCTAAATGTCACACTATTTACAAAAATGTGATATCTCTGAGAAAGAATTATATTAAAAATGAAATATTCTTGCACAATGTTACATGCTGACTGTGAAAGTCTGATATCCTATACTACATATCTAAAATGAGAATGCTTGGTTGTTACGTAAGACACACATACTGTAGTCTCATTTGGCAGGACCTGTTCATATGCAACCATGCTGCCCTGTTCTAAAAACCTCTCTTGAACTAATTGGCTCCATTGACTACATCAGAATGTAATCAATTACAATTCTCAATGTTGGGGATAAAGTTCAATTTTGTTGAACTTCAGTTCAGTTGAATTTGAAAACCTGGTGATAAACCAGTGCAGTATTTTCATCATGTATGTGTACACAAGGAATTTGACTCTAGTTTTAAGTTGCTCTCAATGTACTTACACACAGAATAATTTACAGGAAGAAAGACATAGACATACTAGCTAAAAACAAGAACAATAAAGCTGAACAAACAAGGTAGAACTATTATGTACATACAAATAGATAGGGTTAGGGTTAGAAAAAATAGGTTTATATAAATATATATAAAAAGCAACAATAACCAACAACATACCATTTATATACAGGTCAAGTGTTTCTGTAAGTTGTAAACAAATACAAATAGTGCAAAGGAAAAAATATTGAATGGTTAAAGAGTTAGATTACTTTATACACATGAAGTGGGTGATTGTGTACAGTACATGCATGTATACATGTCTATACAGTATATGGCAATACAGAATGCAGGATTTATATTTGACAGTGATGGATGATATGTACATGTTAAAGCACATGCGTGTGTATTTTAAACTGTAAATGTATCATTTATAATTTGTAGTTAAGTGGGTGTTTTAGTGTTACAGAGTTATTGTAATTATATGACTGATGTTAACTGTTCATCAGAGTGATGGCCTGTGGAAAGTTCTTGTGTCTGGTTGTGTTGGCGTACAGTGCTCTGTAGCCCCTTCCAGGGGGGAGAAGTTGTCCTGAATGGAGGGCAGTTTGGCACCAGTGACTTCTTTCTGCAGTCCTGACTGTCCGTTGTAGTCTGTTCCTGTTCTGTTTGGTGGCCTGAACTGGCACAGGAATTACATCCGCTGCTGGGCCTTTTTGATGATGATGATTGTGTTGATGTTGGACGCCCACTTTAGATCCTGGGAGTATGTGGATCCCAGAAGCCTGGAGGCTTCCACAGCAGACACAACGCTGCTGAGTATGGTGATGAGGGGCAGTGTTGGGGGGCTCCTCTCTTGAAGAACTGCATGAGACATCAGGGTGACAGGACTGTAGTCATTGAATACTGTGATAGAATGCTGTGATAGAGGGTTTCTTGGGGACCGGGATGATTGTTGAGCATCTGAAGCTGGACGGGACTTCACACAGCTCCAGTGATCTGTTGAAGATCTGTGTGAGGATGGGGGCCAGCTGGTCAGCAGTCCGTGGTCAGGAGGGTGACATGACATCTAGGCCTGGTGATCTTCTGTTTCTGAAAGAGCTGACACGCATCCTCTTCCCAGATTCTGAGTGCAGATGGGGGGGTCAGTGGGGGTGGCAGGAGATGCAGTTGGTTGTGTGATGTCAGAGCGGGTGAGTGGTGTGAATGGTAAATGGACTTATATGCACTTATATATCACAGATTGGTCTCATTCACCCATTCACACACCAATGGCGACTTTTTACTTGCATTTCCTACAGCCAGTAATAGCAACCGGAAGTTAAGAGACAAAGCGAAAACATGGGTGAGCGTATATGGTCAATAAGACTTTTTTTTCAAGAGTATATTTATTGCTTTTCAAAGGGTCAAACAATTAAGGATGAAAGGGCATGATATAAAAATATATAATTATGTATACATTTCAGTGCCAACACCCTGTTTATGTGTTTATGTTGTTGGGATAGGCATACCTGCGAAGGGGGTCCACACATCAACAACATAAATATTATTTGTGATTATAAGAACACAGGAAAAAATGCTGGGAATTTGGCGCCACCTTTAAGTATGAATTTAAGTCGATAATAGGTGAATATATAGTAATAATAATAGAATTGAATATATGAATAATATTAGTTTTTTCCCAGAGAATATTGATATAAAAGTATTTATATATACTTTCTCTTTTGTCTCTCTTTTTGTATTTTATCTTTTTATTTGTTTATTTTCTATTTTATTTGTTTCTACTGTTTGTTACATATAAAGAATAAAATCAATGAAATATTAATTACAAAAAATAAATAGGTGCAGTCATAAATGTTACTAAGTCAATAATAAAAGGATCTTTCACAAAAATAATCCATTAAGTCTGGTTGCTCTTACAAATATATCATTACCAATCTATAAATAATTAAAAGATGAATTATTAGTAACAACTTATAAACCCTTTATAAAGCATGCCTAATTGAAAGTGTTACCATACAATACTTTTGTACTATATGTTGTGTTTTATATCTAAGCTATGGTGACCTTAAGGGAACAGTTCATATCCTGCACTCTTATATATTCAACTTGCCTGACAGATAAAAGCTGTCTAAACATTTTCATAATCTCTGTTCTTACATGCAGTGGCCAAGGAAAGAAGAGCAGAGCACAGTCTCATTGTGAATAAACTATTCAGTTAGTTTAGCTGTTTGTCATCACAAACTCAGAGAATGAGTTATCGCAGGTCTGCCAAGGTAGGACAATGCCAGCCAGGCACACACTTCCAGTCTAACAGTCTGTGCTTCAGTGTTCGAGATTAAAGGTAAGAGATTACCAAAAGGTCTGACGACAGAATTATTTAAACTGATCCCTCAAAGTGTCATTAGAGTATCACATATCACTGGTTACTGGGAAGTTTAAACTTATAAATAGTGTATTACTATTTAATAATTACTAATTCCTGATTACAATGAGGCCTAGAAGAAACAATATGGGTCATTCAAATCAAAAAGTTTCATACCTTGTGCAGCAGGAACATCCTCAATAAATTCCATACACAATAGCTTGTGCCTTAGGCTGGGCCAGAATGTCAAACTTGTCCTCTCTTGTCACAATCAGGGATGTGCAGTGGATGTTAGAGGGGCAGGGGTCCAAATTCATCAAAGGCAATTTTTGCAAATAATTGCCTGGACTGACTGCTTTTGCTACACTGTTTAAATGTATGTATTTAAAACAAACCCATGACAGAGGTTGTTCTCTCCTATATGCTGCTGCTGGCACTTGGTTTTAACCATGCATTAAGAGATTTGCTACCCTTGGCTGCTTCCTGGCATTCCTTCTTCTTCCTTTTCTGAGTTCTTTCTGATTTTGGCACTGGGCTGCAGGCATGATTCAAATGAATCCAGTTTAATTACTTTGTAATGTTTCACAACAACTTTAGCTTCTATCCCATGCATCAGAATGCTGAATTGACTTAATACATTAATAATTCATTGTATAATGTATTATTATTATTATTATTTATTATTTATTGTTTTATTAGCCTACTGATGTTGTTCATCATCGTATGCTCCCTACAAGTAAGCATTTCATTGCTCTGTGTACCGGTATGCAGTTCATATAACAAATAAAACTAATGGCAGGTGCTCAAGCCCTCTTCAAGATCTATCTATGCACATGCACGGTCACAATCTTACACCTTCACTGAAATCTTAAGTGCTTTTAAGCTTTTAGTGCTTACATGTCAACTGACAGTTCCACTGCTTTCACTTCTTAGTGTATTGTTTAATTAAAAGTCTGTCTGCTTTTAGTGATTACATTTCCACTAACACCTCACCTCCTTTCACTGCTTACACTCAGCTGACACATCAAACCCCTTTCAGGTCTCAGGTCTTCACTTTTGAAAAGAAAAAGCTTCAGCTGATAATTCAACTGATATAAGTGTATATGTGTGTGTATATGACTAATTTCTTTCACAACTTCCATTTCAATGATACTTCCAGCTCAGTTCATCACTCCGTTCAGCTCTTGAACTCCTTTCAGCACTTTGTCTTCAAATGATACTGTAACTTCACTCAGTGCTTCCACCTTAATTGATACTTCTTTCAGCACTTCCATAGTACATTGCTATTTCAACTTTTTTCAGTAATTGTATTTTGACTGCCACGCCAACTTCAACTTCTTTAAGTATTGTCGTGGAAAAACTGCCTATGCTGTTTTAGTTAAATAAAACACAAGAAACACACAGATCGTTGACAAAAATATATTGTACAATAGGAGATAGACAACAGAAGTCATCAGCCATCTCTCTCTATCTCAAAGAGAAGATACCAGAATACAGCTTTTATAGTATTCTGGAGACAAAAAAAACTGTTTTCCATTGGTCAGTGTTACATGGTTTGATAGGTTTAAACCTATAGGAACTTCCAAAAACATACTAAAACCCTTAAGGCACATCTGGAAAGCATAAAAACATCTCTATACCATAGAGCTGACCTTTTGACCTCACGTTGAGTCACATTGCTCAGCATACACACATAGAAACCTAAAGACATGAAACTAGATAAGAGTTCAAGAGTAGAGACATGAATAGAACTGGAACTATTAACTAATTAAAGTAAATACACAAGCATATAATTACTAAAGGTTAACAAGTATACAAACAAATGATTATGAATAGATGATTAACATGTGAATAAATGATAAGTTATGAGCTCACAACAAAGTTTACTTTCACAGTATTTCAGCAGTTTTAAATTCTTCAACTGCAAATTTTCAGCAGTGAGCACATATACTTTTTTCAGAAAATGTAGAGAAAAACTTTCCAGTATTTTCTTTTTTACAAGTGGAAATTTTGGCCAAGTAATGGCACTACAGAGCAAAGGTCAATGTGTCCATCATCTCTGGGGATTACGAATATCAACAGCATTTTTAAAAGGAATCTGGCCTTCAGTTTTCAGGCACCTTGTCCTGAACTATAGTATTAGTAAAGGGAATTTTGACCAGCTGGAGGTGTCACAGGGTCACCAAAACCAAGATAAATAATCCTGTGAATATCTATACAAGATGCTTTAGACAAAAGTGTGGGACAGAGGGACAGACTTAAAAACAGACTGATTGTTGGGTGTATGGAAAAACCAACGGTGAAATCTTTAGCAGAGCACAAAACCTCATCGTTGATGTGCCTTGCACTCCTGATCCCACATTGTATTTGTCCCCATTGATGGAAAAACTCATCATTGTCATTCTGTTCATCCATCCACCAGTTACAGAATAACTGAGACACCAATATTGTGTTTTCACAAAGCTAAAAGTAATTTGAGTTTCATTTTTCCAGTTAAGTTTCACTGATTGGACTAAGAGGAGCGCTGCATTGTTTGTTTACTCGTTGGATTTTGCTGAAATTTGATGCATCTCATCACTGTTCTCATTTTTAAAAAGGGACACAAATCAATCTAACAGATGAAGAAGGGCTTGGTATGAAATTTGTTGAGTAATTCTTGTGTCACACACAGTATCCAGTACACATGGATTCTCACATTCACAATTACATGCACTGACCCAAGACGAAACTATAATTACAGCTCATAACAAGGTGATATATTAGTTATTGATTGGCCCAGATGGAATGTTCATGACTGATAGTAAATGATGTGTTTGCTGTTAGCTTGTTTAGTGATGTGTTTATAGTATTCCCATAGATGACTGGCCAAACATAGATGATGTAATGTCAGCAACATTCAGCAATTGTACAGGGAGAAAACAAGCGGATGTTATAATGATGGTTCTTCAAAAGGTACTCTAGGAAATGTGGGATGTCACTAACTCTAAAACATTTCCAATTATATCCATAAATTAGATATATATTTAAATATATAATCAGTTTAATTTATTCATATATTTCACTGTACTTCTTTGTGAGTGTCTCCTTGACTATCTTATGCACATTTACACATGGTTATCTTACAGTGTACTTTATTTATCATATGAAATACGCATTTCACAAAAACAGATAACATTTCTTATTGCAGGGTAATTGCTGTGACATATCTTGTTGTTTATTTCTTGGTGCCTACCTTGTATTCATGTATAATGTATTATAATAAACAAGTCAAACTACACTTCATGTGGAGAGTACCAGTACATTTCAATGAAACAGGGCACACTACATTTTACAGGCCATGGGAATGTAATTGCAGTGAAAATGTTACTATTTCTTGATTCCTTATTTGGGAACTAGCTGCATATTTCATAGAAACAATGTGCATAACACTACTGTAGGAAGGTAATTACAGTATAATTTCTTAGTGTACTTACTGTGTACACTACATTTTACAAGTTATTAAAGTGTAATTATGTGTTAATTACTGTGACATTTCAAAGAAGTTATACTGAGAGTAGCTACTTTGTTATATTAGACAAGATATTACCTAGTATGAGCTAGGCTTTATAGTACAATTACTGCTGAACCTGTGCATTACTCAGTACCAGCTACTATGTTAGCTTGTCCAGTCCCTACTACGTATCCTTTACACAATAAGTAGCCTGCCCTACAATTGCACAACTTCAATTTTTAATTACATCAATATTATTTGGTTAGTCATTTCTTGTAATAACTATGTAATTAATGGCATGTAAATTAGGATAAGGATAAGGATAAGATGTAGGAAATGGCTGCAACAGGAAATCACTAACTGAAATAGAACATTGCAAAAATGTAGACTCACAACATCTGAGATTCAGGAAGGACAGATGTTATTATGCCTCAGCATGGCACTGTGCCATAATATAACCCCATGGAGAGGCTTTTACACAATGGCTTTTTAATATTATTCATGAACATATATCATCTTCACCTCCTGTGGAGGTCTCAGTATCTGTAGTGTGTGTCCTCGTTTTATTAGCCATTCAGTGAGATATACAATGTGTGTCATTTCCAGGTATACAATTTTGCCTCAGTCGAATGAGCTGTATCCTGCTGCATTCTGTTGGCCCCTCTGTATTTATCACTGTGAGTATGCGGCAGTCCTCATCAAAGTCTAGTGAATCTATTATGGTACTGTTTGTCACTTCAGCCAGCTCCCTGGGTTTTGTCATCCATGTCATTGTGGTAAGCTGTATAAGTGATTGAAATGAAAGGGCAGGATTTGGACTCTGTATGTCGTACTGATGGTGAGATGTGGTCACAGTAGGGCGGCTCTTGCAGAGGTTTTGTTGATAACTTCGCCTGATGATTGACAGCTCAGCATTAAAGCAACAACAACCAGGAAGAGTGTTCAAGCAGGGGTTTGTACTGTACATAAGACATGTACATAAGAAAGACATGGAGGGACAGATGAAGAGAATGTATTTAGATGTATTTACACTATGTTCATTTGAATATTTACCACTCTTCTCTGTGAATTGTCCTTGAGTCATGATTGTCCAAAATTAAAAGGTTCATCCTCTGAGGAGCGTGAATGCGCTCAGAAAATTTTATCACAATGTCATAGCTGCAAACTCGTCGCTATTTTCAACAAAAAAATATGACATAAAAAGTATGTCTGCCCTCCAGCTGGGCAAGGCAAAGACACACCTGCACTTGATGCAGAACACTGCTTGACTTCATGTTTGTGCAGTGATGCAGACTGATTTTGCTGTAACTTTAAATGTTGCTGTTTAACGTGAGGGACGTGCAGGGATACAGTGTCACTCACTCACTGAATCCAGTCATTCATTCGCAGGAGCAATGCATGTTCAAGATAGAAAATACACAGCTGATTTGGGTTGCTAACATTTAGCTGCAATGATTCAAAAACATTGGTCTTGGAGTGAAATCCAGATATGGCATTATCTATTATAGATTCATTTTGGCTAACATTTAACATTACTGCACGCACACACACACACACACACACACACACACACACACACACATACAAACAACCGTTTCGAAAAGAGGACAGCTAGACTACTGAAGTAAATCTGATTTTATATTAGGCAGATTGGTTTTATTGCTTTTCTGTACCTGATGCAAATTATATGCTTGGCTTACAATTAAATGACACTTCTATATAACAACTTTTTGTTTTCTTGAGTTAAGTTTCATTTTCCTCTGAAACTTGCTGTCACCTGGACCACACTGCTCCAGCCAGTAGAACCAGCACTGCTCCTGCTCCAGCTACTGTTGCCACAACAGCTAGGCCCAGGGCAGGAGGAGCACAAGCCATCTCACTCATTTTGCGTCAAGGCCTGTTGACCCACTGAGGCAAAGTGCATTGGATGAGGTGCTGGCAAAAATGATTGCACAGGATTTTCAACCTTTTTCTATTGTTGAAAACAGGGGATTTCGCCAATATACGAAGGAACTGAACCCCTACTATGTCTTGCCATGTCAGAAAACACCGTCCAACACAATTATTCCAGATTTGTACAGGAAGACACATGAGAAGATCAAAGAAAGAGTGGACAGTGTGACAAGCCAGGGGAAACAGCCAAGTACAGTATCCAGCACATGAGGCGGATCCCCAAGCTTAGGTTGGGGGAGGTGATAGAGGGAGTGTTTTACCCAGTTCAGGTATTGCAGCCTCTGGGCACATGGCAGAGGAGTCCCCACAAGGGTAATTACAAAGACTCACCATTCTCTCTGCTCTACTCCACTGGATCGTGGGACAACCCCTTACTGAGAGAAGACTACAGGGACAAAAACCCCAGACGGGAAGAATCAGAACCACAACTTCCTTTATGTCTGTGACCTGTCATTTCATTGATGAATTTAAGATCTCCTGCTGGAGTGTTTTGACATGGGCGACAGGCACACGGCTGACAATCTGGCAGACCAACTTTTAAGAGGTGCAAGGGAGTGGAACATTGCAGATAAAGTTGCTGCCTGTGTTTCTGACAATGCTGCCAATGTTGAAAAGCCATCCAGAACAAAGGCTGGCCTCATCTTTCCTGCTTTGCCCACACCCTGAACCTAATTGTACACAGTGGCACTGATGCCATTAAACTTGCAGTGGACAACGTAAAGGCAATAATTAAATGCATGCACAAGAGCACAGTTGCCTCTGAAAAACTGAGGGCCACTCAAAACCAGTTGAGTTTGCCAGAATTGCGTCTCATGCAGGATTGTCCAACTCTGTGGAATTCAACTTATTACATGTTGACGAGAATATTGGAAAACCGAGTTGCTGTCATCATAATCCTGGCCTTAACAAATCCAAAACTGGCCTCCCTATCTCCAGAGGAGTGGGAGGAAATAAAACAAGCCTGCAATGTGCTGAAGCCCTTTGAACAGGTCACAGTTGAAATAAGTGATGACGGGTACGTCATTTCTAATGTTGTCATTGCATTGTCATGTGATAATACTGTGATTATGAAGGCCTAATTTTCACTTGCACAATCACAGTCATAAAACTGTCAATCAGGCTTTAGGCTACTGCTTGTCTGGCTTGACCTAGGCCGTTACCATGGGAACTTCAGAGGAGCTTCAAAGGCTTTAACTTATTGGTTCCCAGCTAAGATGTGATATCTGTGTGTGTCACTGTAATCAAAAAATTAAAACAAACTAACTAGAACTTGTGCTTTGCCATTTTTCAAACGAATGGTTATGAATATGCTTATTGTACAACTATTACTACTAGTAGTAATAACTATTAATAATTACAATAACAACATACATATTTTTATATAGAGGCCTAATCTTTTCTTCTCTTTCTATCAGTTATGTGACTGCTTCAAAGGTGATTCTTCTGGCAAGAGATCTGCAAAAGTTAACTGCAAACCTCCAACTAGCTACTGGAAATCTCAGAGAGCCTGTGAGGGAATTAGTGGACAACATTTGCACACAGATGTCACACAGATTCCACAAAATTGAGCCCCATGTTTTGTTCTTGGAGGCAGCAGCACTGGACCCCAGGTTATATAAAAAGGCCTTCCGGCAGGACAAAGCCACTGATAAGGCCCATCAACTCCTCTGCAGTCCTGCAGTGAGGGTGACATTCGCCAACCAGCAGGCTGAAGGAGAAGAAGAGAGAGCAGTAGTACAAGAAGGAAGCTCCACACAGAGTGCCATCTGGAGAGACTTTGATGAGCAGGTCTCTGGGCTTGTGACCAGCACTCGTAATCCAACGGCAGATTCTGTACTGGAGGTCCGTGCATTTCTGGAGGAGCCTCGAGTGCCCAGGTCCTCCCCATGTGGTGGCAAAGTCGAGGGGTGGTTCATCCCAGACTCTGTGAGTTTATGAAGAAGAGACTCTGAATTGTGACCACATCTGTCCCATCAGGGAGAGTCTTCAGCAAAATGGGACAGATCATTTCAGAGAGGAGAAATCGGCTCAGTTCATCGAAGGTCCGTCAGCTGGTATTCCTCGATGTAAACCTTCACTGATTTTCTTCTAAGAATTGTTCTATTGTTTGTAATAAAATGCTTAACTGGCGTGTGGATCCTACATGTCCATATATCCTTTTGAGGTGACCTCATGCTGGTTGTGTGATGTGAATTGGGTCTGTACAAATGTTATCACATCTGTAAAGACAATGGGTGTTTGTGTATGCTTGTAGGGACATGTTCCAAGTCTTTATGGATTTTTTGAAGTTTTGGTGGGGCGTTTTTAATTTGTCTTTTTACAAGGCATGACTAGGTTTGACCTAGCAATAAAAAGGGGTGGATTTAAACAAGCAAGATGCAAGGACACACCACTTTCATTCTGGAAAGCCTTCCTCTGATGAAAACCAACATCTATAAGCTTACACTGCAAGAGAGGTCTTTTTATTTCCTGAAATCATCATGATGTTGATACATAGTGAGTATTTAACTATTTCTGTGACTATTTGTTTTTAAGTTGTGAGAAAACCAGTATAAAAGATAGAAGATGCACGGTGACTTACGATTACTACTGTTGGTCAAGATGAATTCTAAAATTCAGAAGTGCAACTAGTCATCAAAATCTTTAGAATTCATCCTCATGGGACCCTGAATATTCATGACAGTATGACAAGTAGTTGTCCAGATATCTTGCTCTGAACCGAAGTATTGGACAGAGGGACATACTCACCAATATCTCCTTCCTCAGACCTCACTGTTAGCCGAGCAAAAACACTGTCAGTGAATCTGTTGGGTAGTGTTTATCGATTTGCCAAACTGCTGTTTACACATCACTTTCCATCAATTTTTGAAAACATGTATCTTTGTTTGTGCTTTGACGGTAGCAGAGCAGTGATGTACTGCACAAACTGGGAAAAAACAGGCCATATTTGTCTGTCTGCTTCCACTACACATGGAATACTTGTTTATGATTCAAGGTAATTTTCATTTTTTTATCCACATACAGTCAGGCAGAGCTGCATGGCAGCAGCTAAAGACAGATCTTAGCTCAGTATTTCATATAAGGTGGTGTACATGGCCTTATATAACCTTTTTTGTGGTTCAAAGGAAATGATCACATATGTTTGATAAATACATTTAAATAAAATGAAAGTGTATAACATACTGTTCACTTTTTAAGAAATGTGTCTGGAAATTATCAAATAATATAACTTTAAGCCATTTTTCTAACCAAACCAGGCAAAAACTGCATCCACAAAAACCCCATAACAGGAGTAATGACCTCAGTATTCCTAAAATTCTGCCCCGGAGCTGGTCTAGCCAAAAAGTCTGACAACAAAGCAATGTATGTACATGAAGGCTAATCACAAGTGATGCGCCTAAAACAAAACCAACAGAAAAGACAATAAATATCAAATGAAACCAGATGGAAAATGATGTCAAAAATATCTTCTTATTCATATTTTATATACTTCTAATTATTTGTTTTTTTACTTTTCTCTATTTATTTGTATTCATTTCTGTCCTTGTGCTGCTGCAACACCTGAATTGTCCCTCTGGGCATCAGTAAAGGCTTATCTTATCTTACATCACATGTTGTTCATAAGTTTCACAGCTGGGGGCACAACAGAACTTCTAAATTGTTGCGTGGAGCAATCAGAGATCTTAAGGTGTTCAATGGTTTGTGGTAAGTGCTGACTCCTTGTGATTTGAAGACTCTGGAGTCTTGATCTTAGGTGTAACTGTTGGCCTGGAGCCTCCCTCAGTCCTGTTGCATCCCCCCCTCCTGACTGTCAAGATGTGCTCTGTGTAGGAGGCTCCTCACCTGTAATCTTTGATGTCGTAAGTGGTGGGTGGAGATCAAATTGAGATAGTGGCCTGTGTGAGTGGGTTTCCTCTACACCTTGACTTTGCCTTTTCATACATGGAATTTCTCAGAATTTTCTGAACATATCAGTTTCTTATCAGTTCGGCTTCCCATCGACATGAACACCCAGAGCTTTGTTACAGGAAAGTACAGTATGTTAACCTGCTGATTTCTGATGAAGCCTGTCAGCTTTATTTTTTATTTTTTGCAGGTTGACCAGTGTGCAAGATTCAGGGGGATCTATTGGCAGAAATGGAATATATTCTTCAGAAGTATGTTTTCGATAGTGTATAATCACCTGAAAATAACAATTATTGTGTTTTCATTACCTTAGAATGAGCCCTTTATATCTGCAGAGGGAGCAGTTCCTCTTCCACAGAGCCTGGTTGTTTTCAAAACCGCCTACTATACTATCAGTACGTACTGATTTGGCCAAAATGTAGCATATAGTATGCAGTATGCAAACAAAAGCAAAATCTGCAGTATGCCAGAAATACCCAGATGTCGTACTGATTCTGAAAAAATCTCCAGTATGCATCGGACCAGTCTACCTCGCCTACTGTATCCCACAATGCAAAGCGGTGAACGGTGCCCTTTTTTTAAAAAAAAGTTTTTCCAACTTTATTCACACAGTCACCAATGGCGGACAGCAAATAGACCACTTATAACATTTTTTTCCAATTTAATCATGTGCAAGCAGAAATTGTGAGGAGGCTACAGTCATTACTTTTCATTTTCAGAGCTTAAGAGGATGCTTTAGCGGTGGTTGGACGTTAGCCATACTATTGTTTACTTCTGCTTTTCAAAACCGGAAACCAGCTAAGCACTGCAAAATGAATCAATTTAACAGTTTCATACTGCATACTACCGATGAATGCAGTATGTAGTACACACAGCATACTGCGTTCGTCTGTAGTATGTAGCAGGCGGTTTCGAAAACAGCCCCTGTCACATTGCAGCGCCATATTTCTACAGTAGCCCAGAAGGAACAAACACTGGCTCTAGAGAGGGCCTTTGATGTTTTTCGCAAGTTTCGCGGCCACCGTAGGTTCTCCTACATGCTTGGAAGGGGAGGGTGAGCAGAGGGGTTATCAGTTGGTTGCAATTTGCAACCTCACCACTAGATGTCACTAAATCCTACACACTGGTCCTTTAAGTAGATAACATCACACTGGATGACAACTCTCTCAACCTCTGCTGCCACCGGAGGCATTTTTATTATGAGTACTAAAAAGCGGCATTATTTTGTTTTCAAAATGAGGTTGATTTTTCTGAGCTTTTGCGCTTCGAATAGAGGCATCAACCAATCACGTTGTGTGGAACGGACATCACGTTACACAACAATGACCTCATCTCATCACCCTGTATTATATGACAAAGGACACAAAAATTATAAAGACAATGAACTCAAGGACAACGTGTGGAGCAGTATTGTCAGATGCAATATAGTGAGGAGCTGATGTAGTTTACTTTTGGATGTAGTAGAGTTGGTAGCAAGGCAACAGTGTCATAGCAGGTTTGGCTCGTCTTATTAATCAAATACAGGAGGCACTCTGTGTAGCTTTTTACCTGCAGGGCACTGCATATAGACTACCCAAAGTAACATAAGACACTGGAGCATACATATTGGAGCACACATAGGCTTTATATGAGTGCTCCAATGTTTTTTCTGAAGAATGAGCTAGTGCGAATATATCTATCTATCGCAAATTCACATCGCTGCCGGCATGAATAGCAAGCATTTTGCATTTCTGTGTCGTTTATTCATCACGTCCCCAGTCTGTAAAGGCCTTAAGGCCTACAAGGGCAAGATCCCCAGCAACTGCCTGAAAATGACATGATGCCTGACCATGCCTGCAGTCAGCTGTATAAATGAAAAATCTGCTAAAGTCATTCCCTGTGGAACCCATGTTTTAATTAAAATGAAATGTCAGAAGTTTTATCTAAAATCCAAACAATTGTGGAGCTGTGAAGATTGAAATTCATCAGACTTGAGGCCAAGACGGGGCTGAACTGTAGTATTATTGCCATTATTATGTATTATTTATAAATACCGATCTGAGAAAGTGCAGTAACTTTTTGACCACTCTGTAAAAGCATTAAGTATTTTTCCCCTCTGAAACAAAAGGTAAATTACACTCACACTACATCTCTACTCTTGCCTGGATAATCCACCTCTTTTACCTGTGGCCATATTTTGTTCTGTTGTTAAAAGTGAGATACTCCCATCAGCATGTCTACAGAGATGACAGGTCTTCTGAGTTGGCCAAGAAATGGCGCCACTGAGCACAGATGCAGCACTTTGATATTCATCTCTCATGGCTCCATTTAGTTCACTGAAATGTATTCAGTGGGACTCATATGCCTGATGAACTAACTTCCTGTGCCAGAGCTGACACCAGAGTTAACATGAGGCAGCACAGCACACCTGTTAGGCCAGGTGGTGGAGGTGGAGCTTTGACTTTTCCTCATTTAGGGTCATAGCCTTATGTGTAAAATGTGGATACGCTAGTGTGTTGTGAATTTCTGTACCCAGTTTGTACATTTCATGTGTGTAAATAGTTGCACAGACACAATATAAAAATGTGTCCTTGTTGTTACAGCTAGTTTTATTCTTTGGACTGGTGCTGATTGGCCTGTCAGGGTAAAATGAGCTCCAAAAGACTGGAGCCTCAAACTTGCTTCTGCATGAAGGCAAACATCAAAGGAGGGTAATTCTGAGACTTGAGCTGTCTCAGTCATACTTGTTCAGTGTATAACAAACTTGTATATAATGTGATTTTTAGCTACACTAGCAGCATGGTTCTATGGATGACAATGTCGGTCTGTAAATCCACCACTTTGGTCCAGACTGAAATATCTCAACAACTATTGGATGGATTGTCATGAAATTTGATTCAGACATTCATGTTGCCCTCAGGATGAATGGTAGTAACTTTGGTGATCCTCTGACTTTTCATCTAGCGCCATCATCAGGTCAAAATTTTAATTTGTCCAATACTTTGGTTTATGACCAAATACCTGCAAAACTAATGACATGGCCATCATCCTCAGCTGTACTTTGTGTTTAATGCTAATTAGCAATTGTTAGCATGCTATGTTGGTTCCATCATCCCAAAGGGCAGGAAAGCCGGACTTAAATATATATACTTAACGGAGGAAAAACAACACACTCACTCATCTTCTGTGCGGTTTTCTCTCTTGAACCGGAAAAAGATTCTCTAACCTTTCAGTATAAGAGCATACCTTTATAACATGTCAACATGCTAACATACTAAATTAAGATGGTGACCATGGTAAACATTATACCTAGCAGATATCAGCATTTAGCATTGTCATTGTGAGCGTGTTAGCATGCTGATGTTAGCATTTACCTCATGCATGGCTGTAGATTCTTCTTTCGAACCCGCCTCTGACAGGAGTTGGATCAACCAATCAGGTTGCTTGACATTCAGCTCCACATAATGCGCTGTTGATATTTACCTTTACAAAATATAAGAAAATATGTGACTATAAAGTGAAAATTCCTGCATTACGTTAATAGAAGTATTGTCAAAATTCCATACATAAAAAGAAATATTTATCAAATAGTTGTTAAATATAGTGAATATACGAAATTATCTTCTTCATTTTGAATTGTCTAACAAGCCATCAGAAAGTTTCACTGTTTTTAACTGATTCTTTACCTCTTTGTGAGTGTATTTAAACAGTGCTGGTCAATTTGACCCATAACATAATGGATGTCATTTTTTTTTTCAACATTATAGGAGGGTCAACAATGTGGCCAATACAGGGTACAATGGAGCTAGCTGTGTCCTTTAAAAGTCTAGCAGAAATGTCATTAAGACCAGAGGTTTTAAATAAACTGAGGCCTGTCAACAAGCTGTAAATTTAATCCTCTGAAACAGGCTTACGTAAAAGTAAAACCACTATTCAAGTAACATTTTGAATCTAATCTAACCTATAAACTCCTGAACCAATCACAAGTACACTCACAGTTGTCAATCATGACATGACACCCCGTTTTTATAGCATCAAATAACTAATTAAAACCAAACTGATCAGAAAAACGAACACGTGAAAAACATCAGTGTGATAAGAACTACCTAAAATGACAGAAACCATCTTTTGGAAACATTTATTTGACGTGTAAGCATCCACTAACATGGAGGGGCGGGGCTTATGACCTATACTGCAGCCAGCCACCAGGGCTTCACTTTTGGGGAGCTGTCTTGTCGTCCATCTTTATATATAGTCTGTTACAGTACAACATAAATGTACACACATTCATCATAATGAGCTTTTACTTTAGATAACCACAACTTTTTGCAGCAAATACGTCCAGACTGTTAATTAAATACACTTTTAATGCAAAACATTTACTTTTAATAAATAAAATAGTTTTTGAATTTGTGGTTGAATTTTTACTTTTAGTGAAGTAAGACTTTGTGTAATATTTGCACTGCAAACTGCAAGAAATGTACCCATGTGCTCCACGGAGTAAAAAGAGTTGTTGGTTAGATAGAAACTTTGTTGTTCATTGCATTAGCTTTGGTCCAGGGTTTGTCAGCAGGATCCTGACACTATTTCCCTGACAGCCAGATGAAACAAATCTGTAAATTAAACGACGATTGACTAGGGGTGAAGCAGCTAATTGCACAAATGTGTTTGTAATTGGAAAGGAGATTTAATATTATCATACATAATGTGGCTTATGTGCTTTGTTCTTTAAATAACAAAGAATGTAATCAAATTTAAATTGAGTTGCACTGTGGGTCGATGGAGGACGTTTGATGGTGTATTTTCACAGATATTAAGCACCTGCTGACAGAGGTTCCAAGGTTTTTCTGAAATTTTAGGTGTATTTCTACTAATGATGTCATATGTACATTATGAACGTAGATCAGGCCACTGTGATAACAGTCTCTGAAAGAAAGGATAGTGGAGAGTAAGCTAAGTGATTAGGATTGGCGTTGTATATAAATGCCATTATTTTCTGTTTAAGAGAGGGGAGGGAATTAGTTACACTGAAAATTAGACCAATGCAAACATGCCTCTAATTCAAATTACAGATAAAGCAAACTAATGGAGTAACAGCCTGAGTTACAGTAGCTAAGTGTCACGACGCTGTCCATGGTGCTGATTCTGTTCTCCCCAGCACTTTTCATCCATGGAGGGGTAAGTAACAATATAATAAAGAACTGAGCTCACATGAGAATTCACCTGCTCTTATACCATCACAGAATCCACCTTTATTTCTTCTTACTGTTTGTAAGAAGCAGTCTGCAGATTGTGTCCTGTCTTGACATAAGCCTCCTTAAGGGACAACAACATTGTTTCCTCTATAGTATATGTCTGGTTTGCTTCAGGATTATGATATAGGAATGAAATGAACAATAGTGTATAATTATTTATACCAGTTCTTTACATATGCATATCAGGTCTATAACAAAAAATCCACTTTTCTTCTCAAGGAAGACTAACAACAGGGAACAGTTGTGGTTTTTAATTGATATTATCCTTAACATAATCGGAAGTAGTAAGAAGTACTATAATTAAACCTTGGCAATAACAATGTGATGGGTTACCTGCTTTTAGTTCAAATAGAGCCTACAGTACTGTAACTGATGAATGAATTTTAAATTGCTACTGCCAGTAAAATTTATCTGAAGGTATTGTCAGTAAAGCATACGGTATATTTAGAATGTTGATACTGATGAGTTAGGGTGAAACCTCAGTCATCATGGTAACCCACTTACACGATTTCCATACCACAGGCTCAGCCAAAGTAATGAGTTTGTTTCAGCTGTTTGTGATTTTGGTCAAGAGTAATGTTGGTGTCACACAGACCTTAAAAAGAAATCCCACAGGGACATGAGACTGCAGGAGTGATGCTGAATCATTTTTCAAACCAGCCATGGTACAGTTATCTGCATATTAAAAACCAGTGAGAAAGTGTTACTATTAGTTTGAGTCCACATTGTATCTCAATATGATTTATTCACATTACATTTACTTTCACTAGCAAGGACCATGATTAAGAGGGGATGAAAGGAGGGAAGAGAGGATGAATGGATGTGAATGGGGATAGGCAGTAGGAGGTAAATGGATGAGGGTAGGAAAACGAAGGATGGGTTGAGAAAACTGAGACAAACAGGACAAGATGGGTTAACCAGGTATAGGTAGGCTTGGCAGGTGTGGTTGAGGCGTGGCCCTGTTCCCGAACTTTAGTTAAGCAGTTAACTTTATTTTGTTGTCCATAAAGTGTCTTGTCAAGTCTCCAATGACCTCTGCATGCACTTTAATCACAGGATGGTGCACAGTGAACAATCTGCTGCTCACCATCAGCAAAAAACAGGAAACTGATAACAGAATTTAGGCAATGGGAAACACACCCCTGTCTACATCAGTGAAGCTGAGGAGGATTGGATGAAAGACCTCAGGTGTTATGATCCCAAGGACTCTAGGGTGGACGTGTCTTGTCGTCTTGTGTTTCCTGTTTTATTTTGAAATTACTGTTCTTGTTTCCTTGTGTGCTGTTTATTTCCTGTCTTTGTTTTCCCGCCAGTTTTGATTGCTTGCAACTGTGTCTTGTTACTCAGCTGTGTCTGTTTCCCTCATTGTCTCCTCCCCTAAACCCCTTCCCTCCTCTGCCTTTGTTCTCTGTGGCGTCATTGCGGTTGTGTTTCCCTGCGTTCGGTTCTTTGTGATTTGTGGATTATGTGATATTACTGAGGTTCTTATTGTTCTTTATGGTGATCTCTTCGTGTTGTGTTCCTGGTGCTCACCTGCATGTCAGTTCCTGAGTTCTTTCGTGAGTTCGTTCTGGAGTTAATAAATCTTTGGATTATTCAGCCTCCTCGCCTGTCTGCATTTTGGGTCCTCTCCCTGCTGCCTAAATGGCTCAACCTGACATCAGGTTCCTGGGAATCAGCATCAATGAGAACCTGTCAAGACATTACACATATCCACCTTGACTGAAAGGCCCTGCAGCAGATGATCAAAACCACTAGAACATCACTGTTACCCATCTACAGAGCATTGGTGATATTATTGGTAAGATGAGGTGCGTGCCTGCGCAGAGTTTGTTCACCCTGCTGCCATCTTGCAAATGATACAGAGGTATCCTCTGCCGTACCACCAGACTACAGAGCAGCTTCTTCCCTCAGACTGAAAGTGTTACGGTTCGGGAGGACCCAAGTGCAGGACACAGACACAGGGATGGAGTAAATAAGAAAGGGTTAATTGTAGGGTTTCGGGGAATCAAGGTGGAGTGGAGAGGAAGATGGCTTGCAGGGGCAGGAAGAAGAGGGGCGATGGTGGATGGCAGAGCCGGGCTAGGCAGGACGGAAGATAAGCGTGTAAGGGTGGGCAGGCTGAGGTTTGCACAAGGTTTGGCAAGCAGGCAGGGAGGCAGGCAGGTATGAGGTGTTCCTGAGGCACAAAGAAAGACAATGAATATCAAGCAAAAAAACAACTCAAAGATTAGTTCTCTGAATTTACAGAAACTAGGGAGGCCTGAAGCTTGTGACTACCACAGCAGCTGAGACAACAATCTGGCTAAGAATGGGTGAAGAGCCAGGGTTGATATACTGCAGAGGTGATGAGCTAATAGATGGCAGGAATGTAGGTTGAGCAGGGATCCAGGAGCCAGGAGAGTGAGAGAGGGAGCACCACGCCCACACCTTACACAGAGAGACAGACAGGGGAGCACAGGAGACACTGGGGAAATGGGAAACAAGGGAAAATACTGGAGCATGGCCATGACAGACAGCTCCTCACCACCACCATTAATGAATGACTCTCCTCCCTTGTACCTTGACTCTACGTTATACATGTTCGATACATTGCACTAAAAATACAGACATTGCAGCTCTGTTTGCCCAATGCTGTTCTCTTGTGTTTTTTTGTCTTCCACATCATCACTCCCTTTGCACTGCTTACCCCAATACCATTCCCACTACTACATCATTTCTTTGCCTTGTGTCGTTACAGTTATCGTTGTGTATGTGTATATAGTATGTATACACATAATTATATATTTATAATTACATAGTGTTGTTGGCAGACCTACATTAGCAAGATAATTACTAGGCCAACTAGCAGGGTAATTAGGCACTGCGTGGGTCATTATTCTAACCTTAAGAACTTTTTGTCAAATTAATCTATTGTCAAGAGTGTTGTTGATTCATTTTCAGTCAGTTGACTAATCGATTCATCGATCATCTATTGCTTCAGCACTATTTCCGTGGACGCAAAAGCAAAACCTAAGTGGGTTCTTAGGGAAGGATTTTTGCAAATGCAGGATCATATGCTGTATCTTAACTTGCGTGAGGACGGCACCCATTATCACCTTATCCACATTATGATAATGTGTTCTGTTCTCTGGCGATGATACCTTGGCGACCCAGAGTTAAAGAGAACTAACTAATGGTGCATAACCTTTGCCATTTCCCTAATGGGCATGGACTGGGTCAAAGCTAAAGGAAAAGGATGGGTGTGCTGCTGCTGTATTTTAGAGGAGCAGCAAAAACAGTGTGCTGGCCCACTTAGCCTTAATCTTACCCTCTGTGGTTTGACTGATAACTCAATTTTGCTATGTATTAAACATAGCTGTCCTGTCCCTCAGTCTGTTTTACCCTCTGGCTGGTCTCCAAGACCAAACAGAAAAAAACTTAACAGTATACAAGGGCTTTGGCTGTCGGAACCAGCCTAATTAAATGTCTGTACTCTTGAGCAAGACCCTTTCTGATCATCTACAACAGGCAAATGGTTGACCTGGGTGTGGCACAAAAAAGAAGCTCATGGAGTCCAGAATAAAAACGTAATTGAGACAGAAGAAAGGTCAGGGGATCACTGAAATCATGACCATCTGGTCAACAGTAATCTGTAGGTAAACCTACAGATTCCTTAGAAGAGTGCTGATGATGATGGTGGTGATTAATAACCAAACATGTCAGTCAGTAAGTCAGCACTTACCACAAACCATTCAACAAATTAGGTTCTTTACTGGTACACCCTAAAGACAGGACCCCTTGAGGAAGATGTCATCATGATATCACATGACACTACATCAGTGAAACAGCAAGGACCCTGGACAAAAGACTGAATGGACACCAGAAAGAGACAACATTAACATGAACACCAGACCAAAACCACTCACAGCCTCCACTGGGAAGAGATCAAAGGTCATCGAACAGGAGTCAGTAGACGGCCACAGAAAGACCAAGGAGGACATTCACATCTGACACCAGAGAGCATGTTTGAACAGAGACCGGGGTTACCATCTCCCCTCCATTATACAATCACCTGTTATCATGTGACCAAAGGTCCACACTTAGGTCATGTGATGACAACAAAACCTTCTCCATGACAACTCAGCAAACTCCATCCACTGAGGAAGGCCATGAGATTAAATTAACCTTTAAGCTCAACAAAACTGAATTCATTACAGTGTATTTTATTTTGAAAAGAAGGCTTTATGTGACATTCCCAGAGATGGAACAATGAGATGCTATTACCACAGTTTAACCAGCATACATCTTTATGTCTGTTTTACATATTTTCTATAGTGGACCTCCACACTATCACCTACTGAAAAGCAGCTAAAGCCATATCATGATTGTGTTTTCTGGGCAAAAGAATTGGAGCCAATCATCAACAAATTCTGCAATTGGCACAAACCTGGCCCGTGATGTTGACAATTTTGAGAGGTACATGCCAGGTTTGTGTCTGCACAAAAGTGCACAAGACTGCCGCAGAAAACATTGCATGGACTTTTAGGGTCTACCATTAGTGGGGTACCAAGGCCATTGCTACAAGTCATCCAGTCCTTATATAACTGGAGTGACAGCTGTGTCCATCCTGTGACCTTCAGCATGCAGTCTGAGGCCATGGTTCTCTGCCAGAAAATGGTGGACTAATGCCCCTGGGTTGGGGGTGAGTTGCTGCCCCAGCTGAAGGAGTTCAAGTATCGTGGGGTCTTGTTCACTAGTGAGGAGTGAAACTGGTGCATGAGATTGACAGGCAGATAAGTGCAGCATCAGCAGTAATGCAAGTGTTGTACTGGACCATTGTGGTGAGGAGGGAGTTGAGCCTAAAAGCAAATTTACTGATCTACCAGTTTATGTATGTTCCAAACCTCACGGTCATGAGCTTTGGGTAGTGAGCAAAATAATGAGAGTGCAGATACAAGCGGCTTAACTAAGTTTTAGAGTAAGGAGCGCAAGAGTAGATCCGCTGCTCCTTCGCATCCAAAGTAGCCAGTTGAAGTGGTTCGAGCATCTGATAAGGATGCCTCCTGGGCGCCTCCCTTTGGAGGTTTTCAGGGCACTTCCAACTGGTAGAACCTCGGGGTAGACCCAGAACACTGGACATCTGGACTACCTTGCTTAGCCTGCTGCCACCGTGACCCGGCCACAGATAAGCAGCAGAAAATGGATGGATGGATTCAGACTCAAGTTTTCATAGATTTATTTTAGAAAAATGAAAATAATAAGCTCTACATATAGATTGAATTCAACAACACATGTTCATAATCTTATATCTGTCTGAGTGTTGTGATACTTGCTGTTTGGTATTGCTGCTTGTTTTTCAATTTAGCACAGCACTTTCAGTAGAGCTTTGCTGTTGTGCATTGCTGTGCACACAGTGAGAGTCAGCTAAATGGCTGCATGTAAATGTAAGGCCTGTGCTCATTTCACTTCTGTTTGTCATGCAGCTGAAACTTCAGGGACACACAGTATAAATTAAAGTACATCTGTTTAGCTGTCAAGGCCTTGAGGGACTTATGCTAAGCCTCTGCACAACTGTGATTTCTGTAATGATATTTGAATACAGCCTCTGGAGCACCTTTAGCATGAGTCAGCAGAAAAGTTCACTGTCTGCTTACTGACTTTATTCATAGGTGTCCATGGCAACTGCATTCTCTCTTTTATACTTTACATCCTTCTAATGAATATGCAGCATGTTTATGCCAGAAGCATGGTGAGTACATTTTCATTTCCTATAGTGGAATGTTGCTAATTTAAAGCTGTTTGTGTTTGAGAGAGGGACCCTATGGGGTGCTTCAGGGCATTGATTGGAGTCAAACTTATTAAGTTAAAACATCTACCCATGTGTATCTGTGGACAGAAATAATTAAGTTATCCATAACAAAAATCTAGTGATGAAACCTTTTGAGATAATAAACTCAAAAGGGCCCAGTTTTTTTTTAAGAGACTGGGAATGATTTGGTCTACAAACTGTTTGTGCCTTCAGATGCAAATTAGTTAATTAGTTTTGCTGATAAAGCACTTTTATCCATCCACTTTCCCTGCCACAGTACATTCACGAAGACCTTTTCAAGAACTCTGTCTCATACAAATTGGGTTTATATATAACTAATTTGTATGGGGAAATCCCTTGTGGAGGTATTATAATTTCTGTCTGGATTACATTCACAGGAAAAGTTTTGTTCTTATGCTAGAAGTGTGACTTGTCTTGTACCCAGTGAAAAGTCACAGAGAGGAGGTGGAGTCAGATGTTTGGGCATAGCAAGCACATGACTTTGACAGGCTGTTTACACCAGATGTGTTCAGAACGTTCAGGTGGCTGTGACATTTAAACTTGTACAGATTTTGAGTGTAATGTTAACATGTTTTTTCTTAAAAATCTGCCTCCCGACAGGAGTTGGATCAACCAATCAGTAAACCATAATTCCAGCCTGTGCGTAACTATACTGATTTTATTTTGGACTGTGAGTGTGTATCTCCCAACTTAGTTTACCAAACCAAGCACTCTTTTCAATTCAGACACATGTGTGGGTGGTTTAAGGGTGGTGATGGCAGACGCCCTCTGTGGGCAGGGAGCAATGCCATCCTTACTGATAACATGGCCCAAAAAGTGAAGAGAGCTCTGTCAGATCTTACACTTCTGGCAGTTAAGCTTCAGGCCAGATTCCTGGATGGTCTCCATTACCTTTTTCAGACGGCAGTCATGTTCTTCTGTCGAGGCTCCAAAAACTCCTCTTCAACTCTTAGTAGAAGCGTAATAGGTGAGATGCGCTGAGGTACTGCAACACTATATGGCTTAGCGTTTTCTTAAAGCACTATTTTCACAGGATCACCTTTAAGGAGTCCTAACTCCCCATACATGCCCACTTCTCCAATGTGTCCAATCAAACCCAGGTGAGCTCCAACTGATCTGCTTAGCAAATTGTCAATTGTAGATTTTGCAACTACTACTCTGAAGTAACAGTTTTTTTGTTTTTCTTCCCTTTTTAGTTGTACCATGGCCAGAAATAGTCCCTTATGGCTTACCTGTCCTCCTGGGCTGTCATAATCTAGCCTTTATTAGTCTGAGATTTGGCTTCACATGGGGGTGGCTATATGTGGCCTTGTTTGTTATTGTTGTGTCTGCATCAGAATCAGTCTTAAAGTTTACTGCAGTCCTGGGTGGCTCTGCATCAGTGATGACTTAGTCCACATTATCAGTAGCAGTCACTTCTTGAACCAATCTGGTTCTGGCCAGTTTTGTGTCATTTGTTACATTCTTTATCCTTGGCTGGGCACTTTTCATTCTTATGCATGCACCCCGCATCTGCCACATTTTCTCCTCTCATTTTCTTCACGTCCTCCTATGGCCCCTGTTTCTTTAGTTTTCCACTTACTTTGGTAAGACTTTGTTTTTACCTCTTCAACATACTGTTGCACCAGTCCTGCTGTTCTGAAGCTTCACTAACTCAGAGTGCCTGTGCCATGTCTGTTGCCTTTTCTAGAGTCGGGTCGCTGGTCATCTGTAGATTCAGTGAAAGATCTTTCTCCTTGATTCCAATGACAAGCCTGTCGCGGATTTCCTCTTCCTTTTCTGAAAATTCAGCAAGTTTGTACAGGTGCCTTATATATTGTTCAACAGCCTCTTGGGACCTTGAGTGAAACCGTGCCCGCTCAAAAATGACATTCCATTTTAGTACGATTTTAGTACGAAGTGGCTATCAAACAGTCCCCCACGTGGTTATAGTCGTTAGCTTCCTCTTCATCCTCAAAGGTGAATTATTTATACACTTGTTCTGCCTCTGGTCCCATAGAGTAAATCAGGGTGATTACTTGGTAATTGATAGGCTCCTTGTTGAGCTTTGTTGTGACCTGGTATCTTGAAAAATGTTGTTTCCAATCCAGCCAGTCCCCAGGTTCGGCAAAGTTAAACTGTTCTGGTGCAGAAAACGTCGGCATTCTGGGCTATACTACCCGACAAACTCTTGTTTGAATAAACGTCATGCCGGCTTTCCTTCTGACACCATGTAGCTGGTCTGTATTAACGCTAACTCTGTTGGACAGAGGAACAGATTCAGTGTGACTGCAACTGTTGCTGATGTGCCTCTTTTGCTTTTCTACATTGTAGGCAAGGTATAATACCGGAGAATATCTGTTTGAGCGCGCATGGATTTCAGTGTTATAGCGCATGACGCTGATGGCCCTAAAAAGCGCAAATGCAAAAAAAAAAAGAACTGTGATGTCCTAAAACACATATACCATAGACCATATTACTATACATCACCTCAAATACGATCAGTAGCAGACAATATATATTTTTAGTTAAATTTATGTTTCAGGAAACACTGAAATTATTGCCTGTGCATATTTTATTGCCTGCATCACTTCTGTTATTGCGGCAATGATGAAATAACTATAGTAACTCTGTACTGACAATGGCGAGGTAAACAGTAAAATTAATCTGTTCATATTAGAACGTAAGCTACTAGTAATGTGTGCTAGCACATATTTGCATATTTGGTTCATCTTTTGTTGTGTTTTTTTGCTGATGCTTATGCTATTAGCTAGCTAAAGCTAACATCTGTGCTGTGGGTACAGTGGCTGTTTAGGGCAAATTAGCGCGACTGCAAAAACACTCCAGAGAGTACTTAAGACTTATTAGTGACTTAAAAACAATGACTTAGTTACACTTCTGCTGTGTATTAAAAATCCACACAGTATCACCATGACAGATAGTGGTGCTACACTGTATACTACATTGCTATGCTGAGGCTGAGATGAAATAACATCACATGCATGATGCTATTATTGTTGCTGTGATGCTGCTAGCAGTCCAACTCCATTTCACCAAGTTGCTTAATTCTACCAGATCACATGACTCCTGTTAGACAACTCTCAGCAGCATGAAATTAATGGTGCAGATCATAACAAACAAATAGCAATTACTTTTTAATTGAAACAGGGACTCCAAGGCCTCAGGGCTGCTGTGGATCAAAATGAATTGTCCATTCCTGTCTCCAAAGACTTTGGGTATTAAATAAGGTCCATTCCTGACTCATTTCCACGGTCTCCGGAGAGAAACTGACTGAGTTTGTTTAGTACTCTGTTTAGGCAACTGATAGGAGAGAGGGCCATGAATAGAAGAACAGAGCATAGGGACTTGTTCTTAACTTTCAGCCATGATTCCAGCCGCAAAGAAGCTAATACATGCCAAGTACTTCAAGTCAAATATTTGCATCCAGACTGGCCATCTTGAAAAGTATGACTTGACTGTTCCCCACCTTGTTGTCCTGTTGGCTGGTGGCCAGACACAAGTTTTTCCCTAACAGATGAAATGGCACAATGGTGAGGTGCAAAGGTGTAGTTTAAGTTTTGTAATAAATCATTTACAGTTAGCTGGAGACCTGCCAATAGCCTGCATAAACAGCGCTGTAGTATTTTTGTTCAGATGCCCCAGTAGCATCACAACCTATCAATTTGTCTATCACAACCTATCAATTTGTCTATCAAACATTGGTCCAGAGAAAAAAGAGACATCTTGACAACTGTGGAGACCCTGAAGTGCAAACCACAACAACATTTCAGAGACCAAATCAACAAAACAGAAAATATGATAAAACAGCTTAAACATATCAAAATCATTGTGTAAGATATGGAAATTCCTCACTTTAGCACCACCCAGTTGTAGAGAAACCATGCAGCCTGGTTCCACAATGCTCAATCCTGCCCCCCCCCTTCTCCTGTCCCTCTACACAAGGATGCTTGGTGCTGTCATACACACACGTCCCCATCTGACACTCATGGGAAGGCACTGCACTACTTCTTGCTCCTTTCAGATATCTCAGAGCTGAGCGAGTGAAGGCACCGACTTAAGTTCACCCTGGACAAGACTGAGCTTGTGTTCTTTCATGGGAGAGGACGCCCACTCCAAGACCTGTCCATCACCATTGACAATACTGTGGTGGAGCCTGCTCGGACAGTGGGGAACCTGGTTGTGACCCTGGACAGTAAACTGTTGTTCTCATCCTCGTCAGTGTCCAATTGCAGCAGTTGCCTGTTAGGGAGGAAGCCCAGGTGTTCTCCTGGAAGGACTCCTGCAACTCCTGCCTACCTCGAGCTCTTGGGTCTGCCACCAGACCTCCAGAATTCTGTTGCTCATCTGCTATTCAACCTCTCCAAGTTCTCCCACGCCACTCCTCTCAGTTCACTACACTAACTCCCTGTTGTAGTTTGCATCCAGTTCAAGATTATGGTGGCCTACCATGAAGGGTAGGACTGCTCCTTCCTAGCCCCAAGCTATGGTCATACCCTGCACCCCTCTGCCTCTTGACGATAAGTCGTCCCGTCACTCCGTGGACCCTGTGGTCACTCATCTTGGTTAAGGCTCTTCTCTGTTCTGGCCCCACAGGCTGAAAACCACTTTTTCAGAGTACACCATGACACCTTATACTACCATTTACTTATGTAAAACTTACATACTTTTCTATGAAGGATGCATTTCTGATTTAGCTCTACTTCCCATGGAATTTGAATGTACCTATTGTATGTTGTTTTGAACAAAAGTGACTTTTTTTTTATTAGAAATGTATTATTAGAAATGTAATGTTATGCAATTGTAGTATCAAGAATTGCAGAGCAATGCACGCTATTTGCTGCTACGTCTGAATTACTGACGATCGTGCTGCTTTTGGTCGCTTTTGAGTCACCTGCATTGTATTACAATACAGTAATTTACAACTGTTGGCTAATCTTTTACAACAGAATACTCCTCATGTCACGATCACAATCTCATATGCCATGCAAAATGTAAGCAACCGTATCAAATGAGGTAAGGCATGATGCATCAAGTTAATCGAGCCCAGTATCTTTGGATTCATATTGGACAATTCTGCAATGCCTGAATTACATCCTACACCAACGTTCAGTGCCAATGCTGGAAATAGTGTTCTCTTTATGTCGCAAAGCAGTAAGTAAGGCTGTGCAGGTCAGGGATGTGGATGGGCGTGTAGAGCATTTGACTTTAATGAAGGAGACTGGAGTTTGCGCCAGAAACCAACAGTTAATGCTTGTTAGTTTGTTGATCTTTCCTTAACCTTAACCAAGTGATTTTGTTTGTCTAACCTTAACCATACTGCAGTTGCCATATATTGCAGATATTATAAAAAGTTTTAAAACTTTGTTACTGAACATAATCTGAGGTTTTGCAGAATTGTCCAATAATTTATCAGCGCATCATTTTGTATAAACATTGAAATTGAATTATTGCATTTTAAAACAAAATGATTACTATCCAATGATGCTGTTAAACTATAAATAATTTCCATCAAAACACAGTACATAATATTAATTTCCTCATCTTTTATACAGATTATACAGAGAACTGTAGTAAGTAACTGAAACGATTCAGCATAAGGATATCATTCCATGGATGTATTTTTCCAATGCACATCCACAGTGGTGCCGGAAGTGGTTTCAGAGAGTGGTGCAACTAAAGTCTCTATAGGAAAATAGAGAAAATAGATTCTTTCTTATTTTCCACCTCCAAAGGGAGGTCAGAGGTTCGGGTTGGCCTCAGAAGAAATCTCTGGAGTTGGTGGGAATTCACTTTGTTTTTTCAGGGCAGTTCAGTAGGACAGTTACTTGCCAACACAAAGACTTTAACCCCTGGTTGAAGGGCAGTCTTTCGAGCCAATTAGACCACCCTGCCTCCCAGCCCCTGAGACTGCTCTTAGATCTCGTATACTCCACTCCCCTCTGTGGTTTGCTTTAATGGTTGCCATCCAAGTCACTCCATGGACCACAGAGAGCTTTATGACATCTACTTAATAGGAGAACTTCATCATCCTTCAAAGCTTTCCCCTTCCCCCTGATAGCTGATAGAACTGACAACAGGGAGAACAGACTTTTCCTAAAATGATTTAAATGAAGGATGAGGAATATCTTTGTTTTCTGGAGATTCACAGGTTTCCTGCAAATGAATGATGCTGTAATTACTGTAATCAGGAGATTACAGATCTCAGGGTGGTGACGAAATACCTGCTGCAAAATCTATTGATGTCTGTCTGCAGTTGACAGTGATAGAGGAGATTGAAAATATACTTTTCTTACCATAACATTTACAGTTTGCACAAGAGTAGAATTTTTTGTGAAATGTACCTGTTCTCACCATGTAAACAAGGCTTAATTTGCTAACAGCATCTCATCCTTTCTCATTAAATAAGTGTATTTTAGCCCTACTTTTTAAACAATGTAAACTAATTACACCAGTATGACAATTAGGTGAAAAGGGTGAAAAAAATCTTACACAAAAACAAAACATACACTTCACACGACCCTGTTGTAAACAAAGACAAAATACCCTTATTGTCATTGTACTGTCAACGTTCTATTAAGAGAAAATGCCTTAGAGATAGCACTTTTATTACATAATTTTATAGTATTTTACAAAAAATACATAATTCCAACATCCAAATAAATATTACTCTCTTCAGTGGTTTCTTCTTATTGGCCTTTTTAGAGATCTTGGACAAGGATCCATACGTTACGTTTAGTTCAGGAGTGGACCCAAGTGCAGGACAGGGACACAGAGGTGAAGTGAAGTTATTAAGACGTATTGTTAGGTACCAGGGAATGGAGGTGAGGTGGAGAGGAGATGATGGCTGTGCAGGGGCCGAGGACAGAAGGGCAATGGGAGATGGGTAGAGTGTGGCTGGGCAGGAACAGGAGGCAAGAGTGTGAGAGTGGCTGGCTGGAAAGGAGCAGGGATAGCAGACACAGGGGAAATGGGAAACACAAGGGAAAATAATGGGACACCATCAGGGCCAGTGTAATCTGATTCAACAGCTAGTGATGCTATTCAAGCTCTCTCAGTTAATCCACTGGCAGATGCATCTCCATCAGGTGGGCCAACATCAGGACCAGCTTTGTCATTCATACATGAAACGGCTGCAGCTCCATCAAAACTGGTTAGGCCAATTCGTGGTTGACACATCAGCATGTCTGTGAAGGCACGCGTGGATGTCCAAAAAACCTTTGTGACCGTGCTGATGTATGTACTGTATACTTTACAAGCACACCAACTGTTCATGCGCTAGAATAGTAAACTGGACGCTTGCCTTGTTTCGTGTATGTATGTACTGTATGTATGTACTGTATTCCCCATCCTTGGTCCTATCCTCGTTAAGCGGTGGCACCATTTTCTATTTTGGCTGGACCGCAGCAAAGTCCCTGACTTACTGAGTGATGAAGTTACACCACTGGTCAGTTGAGTGTAGGAGTTTTCCCATTGGCCATTGCTCTTTCAAAATGAATAGGCGTAAACAGTCCTCAATTAAATCCTCAGGGGGCTTTTACAGCGGTTCCACTCATTATCTATCGCACACTAAGAATGGAATATTCTGCTGGTCTTGGACACTAATTCACATTATAGACACTACCACTGACTATCCGTGAAACAATTTGGCCACAATTTAACACACTGACCATTCACGGTCCTGCGTTATACTACGTTTACAACAAATAAAAGAGCTCTTCTTCTTACTGTTGTCAGGTCACCATTTTGATTTCTAGTGTGCATCTGTGCAATGCATCTGCATACGAAGACCTCCGATTAAAACCTCATCAGGTAGTGCTGACTTCAGGTCTGTCCTGACCAGATTAACCAGCACTGACTGTTGGTCCGTTCTCACTAGATGAACCAGCACTGACTGCTGGTGGATGCTTATTCAGCTGAACCAGCAGTAGTCATAGCTCTGACATCAGGGCAAATAGTGCCTGAAGGTTCTGTAGTGGAGCAAGCTGCTTCTGAATCTATCATCCTTGCTGGGCTCCTCTGCTTGGTTGGAGGTAACACATCCAGCAACTTAATCTGGCACATCCCCCATAGGGCAGACCCTCATACAGTTACATGGGGCCAAAACACTGGAAGAATCATGGCTCAAGGGATGGGATGGAGAAGAGCACAAGCCCCAAAATAATTCTGGATTTAAACAAATAGTGAATCGTTATAAGCTTAGTTTATGGTTAGGTTCACTAAAGACTTATTACTGTAAACAAAATGTTGGATGGAGAGTTAAATGAAGGTCAGGGACAGCATCTTCTCATTCTGAAGGAGAGGAACTGGGTGCGCCAAGGTGATTGCAGGCAGATGAGAGCTAAAAGGCCACCTTGAAGAACCCAGTTAGTTGAATGACAGGTTGGGGGCAATGTCTTGTCGATGGAGTGCATCTATCATGGGTTCTGTACTATGAAAGAAGAGACCAAAGGGAAACAGGAAAGGGTGTGGGGAGAGGGATGTGAGGTCTGAAACAAATGGGGTAGAAAGGGCTAAGGCACACCTTAATACGCTGGAAGAGGAAACTGAATTATAACTGAGTATGAGGTGTATTCTTCTTTCAGATATTTAAAGGTTCTGGTTTATTACAACTTGGATCTCATTTTGGCAGTTTTACCCCTCATCCCTATCACTAATAACTACATTTTACAAGTTGTTTTGCTGAGATCTGGGAACACTGATAAAAGAAGTCAGACAGGGCAAGGAACACAAGCCGTCAGACAATTGGGGAAGTTGGAAACAAATCCCCAGGTCAGCCAGACATCAGGGTTCAGTATGTTTCAAAATGTCATAACTGAAAGCAGGGCTAAAAGTCATCAAAGAAAGGGGTAAGACGCATTGAATTGTACAAAATGGGATAAAAACCTACACTTTCAGACACTTGAAGGCATTCATGGTGTTGCACTTGTGGTTGTACACACAAAAGGTGACAGACATAGCTGTGTTGAAAATGAAAAGAAAAGGGAGCTGAGACATACGTTCAACTGCTGCCTACTTTCACCCGTTAGCACTCCTGGTCAATCACTGTGTAGAGTTGGCATGATTGTCTGTTGTCACATACAGCTCCCTCCAGTCTGCCATCAGAAAGTGGGTTTTAGAAGCATATTAGCCCTTTATTTGAAAAGAAACGAACGTCACAGTTGACAGACCATCATCCTGGCTGAACTTTGACCTACTGTACTTATCGTAGTTGTGCACATAAAGTGTTTCTGGGCAATGAGGGATTATTAGTGATATTTCATGTGCGCTCACTTTCAGTTTGATCTCCAAATCAAAGGATAATCTGTTGACTTGTTTTCTACCTTATTGTTTAACTGCTCATGTTTTTTGCCCCATCAGACCTTGTTGTTGCAATTTCACCATGTTTCTAGATCTCAGCAATTGACACTTCGCTAAGCCGCGACTCCCTTAGCTACTGTTGCTAAGCCTGTCAAGCTTTCCATTCTCGTACTGCAAATATGCAGTTTACAGTTACGGTGGCCAATTTAGCACCCAAAATTCAAAGTTTTAAAACGATGGGTCTTTGATTTCCGACCGAGATAGACAAAAACAGCTTCTCAGTCAGTGACAGTTGATTTTGCTGGCTGAAATGACTGTCGCTAGCAGAATCAGCTGCAGCTAGTCAGATAATTAAGCTAATGTTAACTTCAAGATTTATTTTAAAACGGGGTAACTGGAAATGAGTTTGGCTGGGGTTGCTGGAGTGTAAACTATTAGTCCCAATGTCCAGTGCCATTGCAGGAAGTAGTCTGTCCTTTAGCGCAGCAGAAAATAAGGGTATGGAAGTTGGGGTGGCGGATGGACACTGCGCACAGGACACTGCAATTCACGTCCTGTCACAATTTGACAGTTAATATTCACAATCTTTCCCTTACCATAACAATATCGTAGTTACTATAAAAGGTTACCAGCAATAATTTTTAATGCTAAAGACATTATTGTTGAATGTAATCCAGGGTTTTGCAGAATCATTCAATACAAACGTTCTGTCTGGTGATTGGGTTGTTGCTGTTTGTGTAGCGAGTATGTGACGAGGGCTGGTAGGCTTTTGCTTGTGCAATAAGGTTCAGATATGAGTCATCAAACTGAACAACCTGTCCTTTGCCACAGGCTCCTACTGCTGCCTCAGACTCCACATGACTCACTACTCCTCTCAGTTCATTTGAGATAACACATGAGCTATGAAACTGATTAATCAGGTTAATTTGTCACCAGACAGACATTAAAGGGTATTGCAAGATCAGAGGTAAATTCAGTCTGCATGGGCCCTGACTGCTTGCGCGTTAGGTTGAGTCATTTCTTCAGTCAGTGCCATTACCTGTTTCATTGTGTCAAAGACATTTATTCAGCAATGTGCTGAGAGTCAGAGCTAGAATGTTGTATACATTTAGTTTTCACAAGATTTTTGGCATAATGTCAAGAGACATATCTCCCTCCTAGAAATAAATTTTGCCTTCTTGAATTTAAGTTGAAGTGTTTGTATTCTGCTTTTAAATAACCTGCCTTTGACACCTCAAAGACATGGATGTTAAAAGCTCAACTTCAAATGGGCCACCGGGGAGACAGCTTAATTAGCTTAACACACTAAATCCTGAGATGAAACCTAAGGCAAAATGATACCTGAAGAAGGAATAATAAGGCAGGATTATGGGAATATTTTCACAGCTGGGTGCTGGGAGCCTGATATGGAAATGAGGAAAAGACTGTGAAATATAAAATAGAACGTAAAACAATGAACGCCGCCTACCCAAGTCTGAGCAGGAGAGCTGTTGGGTTAGCAACTGAGAACATTGCCATTGGATGATTCTGTCATGCGTGACAGCTGCGAGGGGCAAAGCAAACCATTTGCAAGCATTCTAATTCCTCCTCTGCCAGAAGCCATGCTGAGAGACAAAGAATGAGTGCACCATTTATTTCCATAAGTTCAGCTGCATTATTGCTTGAGTTCAAGTAAGGACCACAAACAAATGTAAGGGTTCTTGTTTTTGGTCTCATTTACATACTGATGATGGGTTTTTTTTGTCCACGTTCAGCTGGGCAGAGCTCCATGCAATTTTTTCAACTCCACCCTGAATTACATTCAGTACTGGTCTATAGAAACAACTAATCTGTTTTTATTCTTGGTGCATAGAATAAAAAAAAATTTGATATTTTGGGTTTATTATAGTCAAGTCAAGTAAAGTCAGTTCAAAGTCAGTTTATATCCCAATATCACCAGTATCACAAATCACAATTTGCCTAAAGGGGCATACGACACAGACCGTCAATTCGGATAATGAAAAACTCCCCCCAAAAACCCTTTTAACGTGGAAAAAAGGAAGAAAGCTCAGGAAGAGCACCAGAGGAGGGATCCTTCTCTCAGGACGGACAGACAGGACATAGATGTCGTGTGTACGGAATAGACCAACGTAGTCAAATTACAGTATGGACAATCAGGATAGATTGTAAACATAAATGAAGAATATGGATCTGGGAGGACGCTGAGCAACTTCAGGTGTCTCCAAACAGATGGGACCTGAGCCATGCAATCTCCTCTCCACCATGGAGATCCAGAAGAGGACAGACTACACAGACTCGCAAGAGCAAAGCTCGAGCACATCATTCACACAGGTAGGAGGAAGGAACAAACATACACAGAGGGAGAGAGAGACAAAGACAACATGCACACAAGGGAGAGAGAGAGAAAGAGAAAAGGAGAGGCCGAATATCTCGGAGGACGAAGATCCAGACCCAGACATCTGGAATAAGGCAGGCCAGGGGGAAGAGAGAGAGGTACCAGGATGGCTGGTGGTCCAGCACAGAGATGCCTGAGTGAAAATGCCATTCCAGTCAGCCTCAGCTGTAATTTGTTAGCATGCTAACACACTACACTAAAATTTTAAACATGGTAAACATTATTCCTGCTTAATATCAGCATGTTGGCATTGGCATTGTGAGCATGTTAGTATGATGATGTTAGCATCTAGCTTAAACCACTGCTGTGCCAAAGTAAAGCCTTACAGAGGTGGTAGCATAGCTGTAGTTGATACTTGTAGTTTGGTCAATTTCAGCTAATGATATCATCCGCCATGTTGAGTCTTCATAACAGTTGGCTTAAAAACAAAACAAATGGCAGACATTATTTCCATATTATGGAAATTTAAACTGCAAGCATGTAGTCTGAATGGTAAGTGCATGCACAATTTACAACACTTAAACTGTTAATATAGTTGTGAATGTAACATTCATGCAGTTCTGTCAGGAATACACACCTGGCAACCCAAAAGTTACAGATCAATAAAACATTATTAGTAAATGATTTATTAACCATTAACAAAGCCATTACTTACAACTTAGAAACCCTTTATAATGGGTGCCTCAATAGAAAGTGCTACTGATATGAGTATGAATAGAATCAGTTTACAATTCATTTCAAAAGAAAAAAGTCAACACATTCTCCTTCACAACACAAGGAAAAGGACAGCAGAAACTACATTAAAGTGTTAGATATCAATATGCATGACCACACCACCAAAACACAAACTAATATAAAAATAAAAAATTAAATGCAGCAATCTGTAAAGAAGATTTAGCATTTAATTCACATATCTGAACTGACCTAAGGTCAGCTGTGAGACAATTAGAGGGTCCTGGCTTCATTAAGATTCCAACTCTAGTGTGAGACAGCAGAATTAGAAGTCTAAAAGCCTCAGTGATTGGGAGATGTGCTAATGAGCTAAAAGTTTGGCAGTCTTCCCTGTTGACTGTACCAATTACACTTACATAGTTCACAGAGGATGCTGTGGACTTCAGCAGCACATCACTATTCACAGGTGTTTAACATTCACTGCTTATTCTCCTTGTTTCCATTATTGCTTCCACTGCTCCGAGCAGTATGAAACCATGTAATGTGGTTTCTGGAGGCGGACAAACGTATTTGTGCCCAGCAAGAGCCTTACCTCAGTTGTACAGCAGCATCTGTGTGATTGGCTATTGAACAGCTGTAACAGAGCCAGTGGACATAAAGCTGGAGCCAGTTCACTCTATTCACAGCCAGTGGCCATTAATGTGAGCTGTGCTTCACTTGAACCACAGCCAAGGGGCATTAAAGTGTGGTTCTTCTGGACTGGGGCCTGCTCTCTGTCGTCCAATCAGAGGACAGCTGTGGCCCTTAGAAATACAGACCCTTCAAATAAACATACTGAGTTAAAATTGTATCTTTCTATCAATGTAGACATTTTGGTAAGCAGTTTCTCTCTCTCGATCTATATATATATATATATATATATATATAGATAGATAGATAGATAAATAAATAGATAGTATTGCATTTATTTCTTTATTTTGCACTATGTCTCTCTGTAATTCTGTAATTGCCTCTCTATATTGTAGTTTTTATTGTCACTATTGGAGTCTGCCTTTCCAATGTACTCCAATATTACTGGATTCTATTTTATTGCTGTAAAGAAGATGGTTATTTTTGGGTGATTTTTATCAGCAGATTAGTTAGTAAGTAAGTAAGTAAGTAAGTAAGTAAGTAAAAAGTGTTTTACAAAAGGATAAAAACATTACAACAGGAGACATAGCACAAAAATAATTAGAGGCATCACAAATCAAAATAGTGTACATGACAAAACACAAAAACACTTAGAAAAAAGATAGGTCAGCTGTGACTTAAAACACCCAAGAGAGTTTGCTGACCTAACTCCTGGGGGTTCCACAGCCTGGGACCCAGGACCATGAACGCACAGTCCTCACGTGTTTTCAATCTTGAACAAGGTACAACTAACAGGCCTTGTTTGCAGGACCTGAGGGGCCTAGCAGAGGTATAAGGCATTAGAAGTTCACTAATATACTCTAGAGCAATATTATTCAAAGCCTTATAGATGAGGAGGAGGATCTTGAATTGAATCTTAAATTTAATCAGAAGCCAGTGTAGTGACATCAGATAAAGAGTGTTACAGTCATCTAAGCGAGAGGACACAAAAGCATGGGTAACTTTTTCCAACTGATGGAAAGATAACAGTGAGCATATTTTTGCAATATTCTTCAGGTGAAAGTATCAAGACTGAATAACTGACTTGACGTGTTTATCAAATTTCAGCTGGTAGTCAACTCTGATGCCAAAAAAAAAGATTTTTTATTGGTAGCCAATGAATGGGAGGTGTTCGAGGATGTTAGTTGAGACCTGATCTGGAGCAAAAAACAGAACTTGATTTAACTGAAGAAAATTTGGAGACATCCAGTTACTAATCTCAGGATTAACAACCACAAAGAGCTGTTAGATTCTTGTGAGAACCAGCACACCTCCAACACATCATCTAATCAACCAGGTCAGAAATCTTCAAGATTATAACTTTAAAGCTGCTATAATCAAAATGTTTATATTAACAATGGATTAGATCAAATGATTACTTGTAATGTGAAATGTGCTGTAGTGACAAACCCACAGAGAATGATCACCAAACTCTATTTTGGTTGAGTCTTAGCACTCTCACCAGCATCATTTTCAGAGAAAGAATGCAGTTTTTTTCTGTGAAAAGTCTCTACACTACACTACCTGCCCAGCACACAGCAGACAGACACAGTTAGAGACTAGCTGGTGAACATAGTGGAGCATTTAGCAGCTAAAGAGCCAGATATTTTTCTCAGGAGTTGGTGGAGACCAAACCAGAGCTAAAGGGAGAGTGAACAAGTTTGCCATATCGACTTAAAAGGTGATAATATGTCAGTGTTGTGTTTATAGCTTGTTTCTGCTGACAAAGGGATTTGAAAAGACCACAAAGAGACACAAAACCACTGCAAAGAGATTTAAAAGGGTCACAAAGAGTCTCTCCAAGTCTGGGGGTCTTGCTCATATGTAGGGTGGCCTTTTACACATTTGTGCCCAGGGAGCCATTATCTCATTATTGTTGTGGCTTTCCCCTTTAGAAAAAGGGTAAAAATAGGCTGGACCCAAGCGCCAAACACAGACAGTCGAGTGGGTTTTCAAGGGTTTATTTCAAGGGATGTGTACGTGGGCTGAGGCAGGCAACCAGGTGAGTTTCCACAGGAAAACAAGATAAGGTTCCGGGCGTGGGCGAGTCACAGGGAGGCTGGCGAGCTGGGCTGGAGTAGATGATCCTGCACACAAGAAAAGCAGTTAGAAAGGGGTGAAATCAAACGACATTAAGAAAGCACTAAGTAACTTAGAGTGGCCGGGAGTGTACTACCGCACGGGTTAGACAACAATCTGGCGGCAATGGACTGGTTTGCTGGAGTACTTAAGCTGTGGAGTTGATGAGCTGATGGAGAACAGGTGCATGATTGCTTCTGAGCTGGAGAGCAGTGATTGGTGGTATTGAGACCGGAGCCGACAACTGGGAAGAGGGAAACAGGAAGGGCCTGCCCACGCCCACAGACAAGCACACAGACTGACATGACAGACCTGACAGACAGAGGGAGACAATGGAAACACCAGGGAAGGGGAAAACACAGGGAAAACACTAGAAAACACTAGAGGTGGAGGGAGCATCCATAACAATTATCAAGGTACCAGAGATACAAAGAGATTACAGAGGTAGGCCTGATATTGTTATTAAAATTGTTTTCCCAAAGAATCAGTTCTGACACACCAGAAGGATTGAGGTGTTCCTCTCTGTCTTACAGCACACCTTGCGCACATCATAGCTTCTTGCTGCTTTTCATACATGCAATTTTCCTCATTACAATAACAACAAAGTAAGTGAATACTGTACACACAAAATCAAATTAAATCCAGCCTTGTCACTCACTGTGTGATGAAAAATCCCAGCTAAAAACTCAATTCAATGGTCAAGTGAACATGAATGATTTTCCCATCTTCATATCAGGCAGAGATAAGCAGACAGCCAAGCTCTGGAAAATGAGCGTTAGGTACATTTGTGAGTACTACTGAGCTGAAACCTCTGCAGCATTATTCAATAAAGAATGGTTCAGAGCACATTCACCATCCTCTGTTTTTCAGACAGCAGTGGAGACACATTCCTTCAGCTTCTGCATCAGTTACACTTGAATCATATTTGCACAAATGCTCATTAACCCTCAATGCATTTCTAAACTGTTGGAACATTTCTTTAAAAAGAGCACTCACATCTGGCCAACAGCCTGAGAAAATCATGTTTGCTCTAACATAACATTATAATCTCACATGTACACCACTATAGACTTCCACACACACTATTATACCCTTTTATACAAACTTGTATGCATCTCCTCTCCTACACAAAGCACTATTCTCTCTATGATCTAATACACACATTATACTCTCCCATGATAGCATTTGTAACAGAGAATTACAGAATATTTAAGAGAAGATAGTACTACAGGTTAAACAGAATGATGGTATATGAAAGAGAGGAATATACTGTATATGTGACACAAATGTATGGTCACAATTGTTAAGTTGGAATTGTTTTTTTATGTATTTTTCTGTGAAAGAGCCCAGATTTAAATATATTTTTACAATGGTTTTAAGTGGTATTTCTTAAAGTTTAGTTACTCAGCTACGTCACAGGAGGGAGTATCCACCAAAGTTAGTTGTAGTAGGGCTGGCTGAGGCTTCCACTCCTCCGACAGAGAACAGCCTGCTGAACGAACACAACTAACATCTCCTGCCTCTGCTTTTCCTGTACAAAACAGGGTAGTAGTGTGTGTTATCTCAATGTATTTCTAAGGACTTTAAAAGCCTTTCTTATGTTGTTTTGACAAAGTTGATATAGAAAATAGTATGTTTGGTCAGATTAGAAACTTTTTCATTTTCAATTTCAATTTTCCACACTGCAATGGAGTTTTGCTAGCTCCCGTCTGTAAACAGTATAACCAAATGTTGGCCTTACTGTCGGATTTTTATTTGTTGTCACTATAGTTCCAGTGACCATATAGAGAAAAAATAATAATTTGTTCCCACGTTTGAAATGTTAATTCTGTGTCATAGAGGCTGTGTTATGTGTAGCTGGTTGTGTCAGCTGCGGTGCTGATACAGCGGATTGTGAGCTGTAGTTTTCTCCGGTAAACGCACCGACCTCTTTGGCTGCCGCAGTCCCTCCTGCCCAGCCTGATGCTGCTCCGCTCGGGGGGCCGGATGTAAAAAAGTTGGGTGTAAACCCTACGCTGGGCTTAGTTAAATCCAGCCTTGTGATAAATATTTACACCTGTTGCACCATCTAAAACTATGACTATGCCCAGCGGCCCAGCGTAGATGATACGCGTCCACACTGACACATACTACCGCAGTGATAGTTGCCACGCCATTCATGTTACTATGGTTACAAACAGTTCCAATTCCACTGGGTGTATGGATTTAGAGTGCACACATTTACGAAGCAAGTTTTATTTTTATTTCATTAGCTGCATCTCATGCAGAGAATCCAAACCCGAGTACCACCAATACAGCCAAAAATACCGGGTGTGCCGGAGTCTCTGCAAAATCTCTCTTTGATGCCTCCTGTTGGGTGGGTAGAAGAACATATTGGCGAGCCCAATCTTGAAGGGACAGAGAAACTTGTTGTACCACCCGACATGCTGTACTTACATTCACCATATCAGCAACTGTATTTTGGAAATAGTATGTAAGCATGTGCAAAATGGAGTGTAAATACACAGAGGTTTGGTGGTGGTTGAGTTTGAGTGAGAAAGCAGTTCATGAAATTAAAAAAATTTGGAGTTTGTGTAAAAGCAATGAAAAGTGATCCACAGTTTAGTCCACATGACTGCTGCTGTGTTGTGTGTGTGAGTTTTGAAAAAGTGAACTCTTATAGAGAAATGTGACTTAGCAATTGTAAAAAACTGTAGATAACTCTCCAACTGTTGTTACAACAGTGTCAGATTTGTTGGATTAAGCTATTTTGTCTTGCATATACTACTGACAGAGATGTATGGCATATGTGAGAGAATGAGGGTATGTCTGAGTGGGAACGATAGTATAGTACAAAGAAACTAAAGTAGTAGAAGAGTATGATTGTGTATGTAACAGGGTATAGTAGTGTGTCAAGTGACTCAAGTCATTGTGAAACACAGAATAAAGCTGACTGTGGCAATTTGTGTGCTCATACTACAGGCCAAGGACTGTTTGGCAGATGACTGCATATCAATGAGAAAACTGATGAGAGCGAAGAGACTAACAGAGACAGAGGCTACCTTGTGATCTTGTCTATGACCTTGGTTGATGAAAATATTGCTGCTCTTCTTTGATGCTGTATTTTAAGCCCAGCTGAGTTGAATTCAGAACTGTGTTCAGTGTGAGGTAGAGATGCAATGTCCTGCGATGTGCATTCTGACATTCGGGGATAACTTACTTCAAAACTGCTAGAATTAGGCTGAGTTTATTTAGTTTTCAAATTCGCATTTCTCTGCTTGACTGTGCTCCATTTGCTGTGTTGGTTTCAAATCATTTAGTCTAATTGTGTGCGGTTCTTGTGTTAGACTTTAATCTGATTGTAGGCTGTTCTTGTGGTGTTAGTAGATTTTAATCTGATTACAGGTTGTTTTTGTGCTGTCAGTTGACTATAATATAGTTAGTCTCCTGCTCTGGCTTTTTCTCCTTTATTGAATTTAACCATTGGTGTTAGTAAATTGTGCTGTGTCAGGTAACTATCAGTTAGTCTGTTCTTATACTCTTGGTATATAAATTATATTTTGTTTTGGTCTAGGGTGCAAGCTAGGGTTAACTGCATTTAGGGTTGTGGTGAACAAAATTGAAATCAGTGTTAAGAGATCTTCTTGCAGCTCAGCAGCTCAGGTATACAAAGACAAACAAGTCTTTCATGGGTGGACAATTGAGATGACGAGTGAGGCGACAGGTTAACACGGTCAGGGCTAAGTATCTTTTCGCTTTGTCTATTTACCTGCTTTTTCCTTATCCTATTCCTTATCCGATGTGTACTTTCCATTCCTGTACATCGCTCTTCTCGTATACTATAGACCACGCACCTGCACACAACATTGCTGTAACCTCTCTAATTGTATCCACCCCACCCCACAAAACTATTTTCTGTCTTCTCTACGCTCCTTGATCCCTCACTCCCCTACCTCCCTCTTCCCTTCTACCGAGCAACTTTGTTGACTACTTTGTAAAAAAGATAGATGACATACGCTCCTCATTTCCCCACCCACCTGCCCTATATGTCATGGTCCACGAAGGACTCTTGTTTGGACTCTGTGTGTTTTTTGTTATTTCCTGTTTTGAAGTTACTGTTCTTGTCTCCCTGTGTGATATTTACTTCCTGTCTTTGTTGTGTTTCCCTCCAGTTTTGATTGTTTTCACCTGTGTCTTGTGACTCACCTGCCCCTGATTCCCTCGTTGTCGTTCCCTATATATATACCGGCCCTCTCCTTTTGTTCTCTGTCATGTCATTGACTTGTGTTTCCTGTGTTTGGTCCCTTGTGAATTGTGATTTCTTGTGGTTCCTTGATGTGGATATTCCTGATGTTTCTAGTTGTCTCTTCTTGTCGTGTTCCTGGAGTTTCCCGTTGTGTCAGTATCAGGACTTTGTAAGTTTAATTTATTAATAAACCTTTGGACTTATTCCACCTCCCTGCCTGTATCAGTCTGCGTTTGGGTCCTTCCCCTACTGCCTAAATGGCTCTACACAACACTATATCCACCTCTTAATCTCTTATTCAAACTTCCTTTTCACCCCTCTCTCCCAATAAGGTACTAACCTTGCTTACCTCCCAGTGCCCAACCACCTATTATCTTAACCCTATCCCCTCTCACCTTCTTCAGTCCATTGCTCCAGACCTCGTTCCTTTCCTCACCCACCTCATCAACACCTCTTTGACAGCCGGTTGTTTTCCTAACCCTCCAAAAGCAGCTAGAGTGAAGTCTCTTTTAAAGAAACCCACACTCAACCTTTCTGAAGTAAAGAATTAGACTCTCTCTTCTTGCATTTCTTTTTAAAACACTTGAGCATGCCGTCTTCACTTTCTGCATCCACCAGAACAACCTTCTTGACCCCTACCAGTCTCATTTCAAGGCTGGCCACTCAACTGAGACTGTCCTCTTTCCATCACAGAGGAACTCAACACTGCTAGAGCAACCTCCCTCTCCTCCATCCATCCGGCTGGACCATTCACCAGTGTTCAACATGGGGAACCACCAGATCCTCCACTCAACTAATTCTGTCTTTTCTTTGGTCTGAAACCTAGGTTTCAGCACGAATCTCTGTGTGTCTGGCTGACATCTCTTAATGGATGTCTGCACACCACCTGAAGCTCAACCTCAACAAGACTCCGGTCCATGACCTCTCCATTACCATTGAGAACTCAGTGGTGTCCCCAGCTCGGACTATAAGGAACCTGGGTGTGACACTCGATGACCAGCTGTCCTTCACTGCCAACATCGCTGCGACAACCCACTCCTGCAGATTCATTCTCTACAACATCAGGAGGATATGTCCGTTACTCAACCAGGAGGCAGCACAGGTTCTGGTTCAGGCTCTTGCCATCTCATGCCTAGGCTACTGCAACTCGCTCCTGGCTGGTATGCTTGCAAGTGCCATCTGACCTTTGCAACTGATCCAGAATGCAACAGCTTGCCTGGTCTTCAACCTACCCAAGTTCTCCCACACTACACTGCTCCTACTCATCATACACTGGCTACTGGTAGCTGCTCAAATCCGATTCAAGAACTTGTCTATTGTGCTATGAATGGCTCAGGCCCATCCTACATCTAGGACATGGTCAAACCAAACATCCCAGCTCGTTCACTAGGCTCTGCTACTGCCAATCGGTTTGCTACTCCCTCACTTCGAGGGCGGCCCAGCTACCACTCAACAAAATCACAACTGTTTGCGGTCCTGGCTCCCCAGGTATTTCTATCTGTTATTGTTCTAAATGTAGCACTTGAAGCAGTTCATCATATGTGATGAAGTTGATGTACTTGCATGATTTGTGTTGTATCCACATGGTTATTGTAAGTCACTTTGGATAAAACGGTCAGCTAAATGAATGTAATATAATGTATGTATGAGATGAATGTTAAAATTTGGACTCAGTACTACTTGCAGTAAGCTGGTGCTTCCTGTATTCCTGCTTCCTAGAGAGAAACATTACCTATTATTATTTAGATTAGTTTCGACTACAACTCATTGATACAGAGTCTTAACCATGGACCAACTAATTTCAGTGTTTTAGAAAGTACTCGTGTTTAAACCTGTAAATTACATTTTCTGACTTGTTTTTGTGAATAGAAGCCTCCACTAAAAAAAAAAAATATATATACCTGATCTGGAGATCAATATTCACAAAAACTCAACAAAGCAAGTTAATTAGGCGTGCTGAGGAAAAAGAAAAGTAACAAGTAGGAAACAGACAATTCATTATGCATTCAATTAGTATTGCTACTTTCTCCTGCAAAATTGTTGCTTTCGGTGATCAGGATTTTATTTTCTGCGGTAGTAAGGTAAAAAGCAGGCAGAGTGTTATTGATTTCTTTGTTTTCCTCAAACATCCAAGAATAACCGTTCCACTTGGCTAACTTTAAAAACACAGGATTAGCAAGAAAATGCTCCCAGAAGCCTCCAGGGTTTTTACACCTCACTGGAGTCAGCACACAGTCACTTTCAAACTTCTGACCATTAGACCAAGGAACATTTCAACATAAAAGTCACACAATGTTCATGTAAATTTGAAATAGAGCTCAAGCTCTGACTTTAATAGGTGATGGGATGTCGAAGACCTACTTTATCCTCATTATGGCTAATTGCTTTCATCACCTGCTTATGAAGTCCCAAGGCAGCAGTAAATAATTGGAAATGACTTTGAATTGTCCCTCAGTGCAAAATCCTCTATATACCCATGTGTTTCAACCAATTTAATGGAACCACGACAATTAATTGTGTGAGGTTGTACAAGACATGATTTTACAGCTGAATCATGTCTGTGTCCACATAGTTGTATAATTTCCTCATCATACAGTTGGGGGGGGGGGCAGTTTCAGGCTGTGGATACTGTCTCTGTGTCTCTAATTGCAATATTTAGTCTGAGGTATTTAGTGTAAACAGCAACAGTATCCAGTAAAAGTGAAATTCCGAAGCAATGTGAATGAATTAAGTGAATTAATATACAAAGCTAGGTTCAAAGGTCTATACACACTACAAGTCCTTGTACCTATAGTAAACATCAAAACTGCCTTACAGAACCACCAATACTATAACAAAATGTTAGATAATGATCCATACTTGCTGTCTGTGTTTTCACCACATCTGAGGACCCGTGAAGATTGACAAATTAGATCAATAATGGAATAAAAAACGAGAGCAGTTTTATTTCTCGTTCACTTGCTTTGTTCTCTAATCAACACTTTCTTCCTCTCTCGTTTTCTCGTGCTTTCAGTTGTTTGCACACTACCTCTTATCTTGCTGTTTCTTTTAAACAAACTGGGAAGCCATAACTTTGTTATTAAAGTCAAAAAACATATGATGAGAAATGTCCACTCCCACGACCTAATATTGACACTAGAGTCACCCAGTACTTCGTTATTTTATAAATGAAGCTGGTTGCGTAGGTTTATTGCTAGTATTTTGTCCTGGTGTTGCGTTAAAGTCTGTTTCCTCATTATTTTGTGTTTCCCCTTACCTTAACCAAAGACCCAACCCCAACCACATAGGGCAACACCACAGGATACACACAGGGAAACACTATTTGAAGGGAAAACAGATTTCAACACAAGGCCACCTATGTAACTACCAGTTTCCCTCCCGTGCAGTTCAACAAGAAAACTGTCTGGGGAAACGCAAAGAATTTAGTACTAAAAAGACCATTTTGGAAATTTGGAAGGTAGACTGCTGAAGCCACATATTAACTTCAGCTGAACTTTGGAATGCATTTTATCACAGAACAAGGACTGTGGATTTTGTCCCCCATCTGTTACATTGTAGTCACTCTAGAAAGGAATCGCTTCACGGCCAGTTAGATAAGGGAGGAAAGCTGAGCTCCGATCGTAGCCACAGTCACTGGCTGCAACCACAGTATAAGTTGGGGTGTCCATTGCTATGGCTATAGCCGTTCTGTTGCTATGCTGCCATGGCTGTGGCTGTAGTTAGCTATGGCTATAACATTAGCTGTAGCTGTGATTGAAACTGGCTGGCTACTTTTACAGCACATAAGATATTAACATTGGCCAAGACAGATATGTGTTAATATCTTATGTGTTGTAAAGCCAGATTGAATTGATTGATTTGATTGAATTTATTTGAATCTGGTACTTCTATTAAACGTGACAGATGTGTTAGCAGTACACACCAGGAGTTCTTCACCACAACACTCAGCCATCACTTCACACTCGCACGTAGGTTAGTTAGTGTTGCACATTAAAAACGTGTAATGTTATCACATCCTTACAACAACTACAGTAATAGCTACAATAGCCATAATCGCAGCAACAACAATGCCCACAGCCACGTTCATCACAACTACAACCACAATGAGCTTCAGCAGCAGCCAGTCACAGTAATTAGCCTTTGGTACATTAGTTATTTTAACATTAGTGTTACATTTGCTCCTGTGATGTTGCCTCCCATCCTGTGTCTCCCTTACCTGCTGCCACTCCCTGAGTAGCTTTTCCCTCTCTCTCCCTGTGTGTGTGTGTGTGTGTGTGTGTGTGTAGACAGGTGAGCTGGAGTTAGAGCAGAGCCCCACCAGCTGCAACCTGTTCTGTAATCAAGGCCTCTACTTATACTCTGCTCAGCCACGTCCATGCTGCCAGATTGTAGCCACTAAACCAGTTAATCTGCGCTTCCAGTCTTCTCAGCCACCAGTTCCAGTCTCAGCTTCCCAGCCAGCCTCAGCCCGGGTTTTCTGCTACCAGCCCTAGTCCACAGTGCTGTTTGAAATAAACTCCCCATTAACCATATTCCTGTCTCCTCATCTGTCTGCTCTTGGGCCCATTAGCTCAGCATCGTAACAATTAGCTGCAATGATAGACTTGTGGCAGTTATCTTCAATGACCATGCTTTACTTTCAACCGCTACCTCATCACAACATTATGACTAATGTTTATACCAATTACGAGCATATCATTCTTAACCTACAGTGGCAAACAGACTAGCTAACGTTATCTACCATGATAAAATCAATACTTCTAGATCAAGTTAACACATTAGGCACATTTATCATTAGGTTGACATAATTGCTGAAGTGTGACACAACTTTCACCTGATACATGGCAACTGCTAAGAATGCAGCTAAGTTTTGTTTCAGGGTCTAAACTGCGCCCCTCCCCGCAGCCAGGTACAGCCAGCCACAGCACTGATGGGCATGCCAGCTCGCCCTGTGGTCGCAGCCAGTGGCTACGGCTACAGTCGTAGTTCGGCCCTGCAAAGAAAAGTCCGTCCAAGCTCTGACTGCCACAGCATCCCATAACTCTCTCAACATACATATGGCATGTGAGTATTTTGTTACAATGCACTTAAATGTCTGAAACTATCCTTTGAGGTTTGGGAAGGTGGTTAAAAGAGACAAACGTTGACTGTTGGCAGGAGACAGGATGTGAAGTGCAGTCAAACTTGACACTTTGATCACCCAGCCATCCACACTGACCTTTTGATTTTGAAAACATTAGCGATTTCAGACACAGCCTCAGTCTATCATTTAAGCATGAGATACTTAACCCCTGCAGAATTGAAAGGTGGTTGTAAAAAGTTTGTTTCTTCTCAGTACGGAGGATTCATGTCGGGTACAATGGTTTCCAAAATGGACGAGTTTTCATTATAGAAGACAAATATCTAAATGTCCATAAAAGCACTCCTGCAGCAGAATCCACTTCTCTGCTGTCTATCTATATGTCTGCCTCCTGCTCTTCCATTGGTCAGAATCATTCTGTATATGATGTAACACACAGCAAGCTCTGTCTGTATTCCTGCAAGTCGTCATCAATGCGGTGATCAAACAGAACTCATTCTTGGTTCACTGTCTGAACATAGTCACTCTGAGAAGTATTACAAAGACGTGCAGGAGTCAAGGTTATCTTAAACTTGATGAATGAATGCCCATTGAATAGCAAAGTTTCCAGCTATGGTGAGAGTGTTTACAAATTCCAAGTGTAGCAGCAAGAGGACAAACCAACAATCACAGTGTATATCAGGTCAGGGTCCCCTCGAGAGACCACTATACACTACACTAAGTTTTCTATAATGCTTTCTATGATGGTTTTATTATGTATATATCAACTTGACAACACATGTGCAGCATTTAGAAAAAAGTGCTACAAAGTGAGAAAAGACAACCAAATACAGAAAACATGAACAAATACCGAAACAAGCTGCAAAAACGGAAACACAACCAAATACAGAAATAACAGATTTGTCTAGGTGGCTCCCCCGTGGCTTAGAGGTTAAGATGCAGACACAGCAATGTCCCTGGTTCGAATCAGGCTGGGAACCTTTGTTGCATCACTCTCTCCTTTTGTTTCCTGGAATTTTTCCACTATCACTATTAAACACATAAAATGTCCCAAATAATAATGAAGAGACGCTGTATTCAAAAGTAAGTAAGTAAAGCTTTATTTATATAGCACTTTTTAAAACATATAGTTACAAAGTGCTTCACACACACATACGAAAAATCAAAATGAATAAATACATGAAGGAAAAGTAAATTGCAATAAAAACAGCACAAAAAAAAATAGAGGGGGAGACTTATAAAAAGGCTTGCCTATAAAGATTTTTAGAAGCCGCTTAAAACTGTGCAAAGATTCAGCAAATCTAACCGATTGGGGAAGATGATTCCAGAGGGTTGGGGCTAAGACTGCAAAGGCGCAATCACCTTTTGTTTTGCAGTTGGTGCGAGGGATGGATAAAAGGCCGAGATTTGAAGATCGGAGTGGCCGGGAAGTGGAGTGAGGAATGAGGAGATCTGAAATGTATCTAGGGGCGGGGTCGTGTAGTGCCTTATATGTAATCAACAGGATCTTGTAGTTTATTCTGAATTTGACAGGAAGCCAATGGAGGGATGCAAGAACAGGGGTAATGTGGGACCGACTGCTGGTTCTGCTTAATAGTCTGGCAGCCGCATTTTGAACCAGTTGTGAGCAATTTTTAAAGCAGCTTGACTGAGGCACGTGTAGAGGGAATTACAATAGTCTAAACGGGAGAAAATGAAAGTATGAATTAACAGTTCAAGATTCTTAGAAGATAAGATGGTCTGATTTTTGAGATATTTCTTAGCCGAAGAAAGCGGGACTGGACAGGCTTGGTAACATGATGGTCAAAAGTCATATACTGGTCAAAGATGATACCAAGATTCCTAGCGGATACCAAGATTTGATATTTGACTTAAACGGACTGCAGTGGCAAAGTTATCAGGTCCAATTAAAAGAATTTCTGTTTTGTTAGGGTTTAGGTGGAGAAAATTAAGAGGCATCCAATCTTTGGTGGCTGCTAAACAATCATGAATGGAGGACAATTGGTTCAGGTTATTGTGTTTTGCAGAGAAATAGATCTGTGTATCATCGGCATAACAGCAATATTACACAAAAAACTGCCTACTACATACGACGAATGCATTATGTACTACATACTGCATGCTGCTTTTCATAGTAGTATGCAGGATGAAACTGTCAAATCGATTTATTTTGCAGTATGCTGAACCACCTTTTTTAAATTAGGCCTTGTAGATCTGATATGAGTAAAGATTCAGCAGCTGGAATGCTTATTTCTTGCCACAAAATTGTTCAGAATCAGATTTTGGTGACTGCTGAGGTGAAATAAGTGAAAGTTTACTTAAAGTTAACAGCAAACCACCACCAGAGCTTTGCATTGTGGGACACAGTAGGTCAGATGCTTACTGGAGATTTTTTCAGAATCGGTACAACATCCAGGTATTGTTGGCATTCTGCAGATTCTTTGCATACTACATACTACATTTTGGCCTAATCAGTACGTACTGCTAGTATAGTAGTAGGTAGTAGGCAGTTTCGAATACAGCCAGAGTTTACTCCGGGCATGTTCATCACTTTTTAGTGTCCCCTGGAAACTTCTGCTGTTTTGTAACTCAGTTCCATTGTGTTCTGTGCGACTTGCAGCGTCTGGTTGCCTTTTTTGTAAACGCCACCAATCTTTTGTCAAATTGGTGAAGATGTTTTCTTCATTTGCTTGTGTTTTGTTTTATAAGTTGCAGTGCATTGAGCTCTCAGGGCCACAGTAATAATGTAATATAATATTTTGGGGGGAGGTTGGCTACCGGTCCTTTCAGTGTGTTTTTCTCATAACCATTGTTTAACGTGTAACTTGTGTACTGATTATTACTTTTGAATCACAGAGATAAGGATCTACATTTTTACAACCAAAAAATGTTCGAGAATAAATTACAACAAAATACATTGTTTCACACTGTCTCTGAAAACATCCCATATGAGCATTTTCTATCAGCAGGATGACATTGTTTCTCAATATCTTCCAAAACTGTTATAAATCACTGAAACATCATGATTAAGGTTTGGTCCAGGTGCACACAAAACTACTTGTTTAATATTAGGTAAATTTTGAGGTTTGGGCTAAACAACTAATTTGTTATGGTTAGGTAACCTTCGTTGTAAAAAAAAAGAAATTATTGGTCGGAATCGGGAAACAAACAGTGGATTCCACATCCAACAGTGAGGTCATGGTGTACTGACACACCCTGGAGTACACAACACTGCAGCAAAAATGAAAAGTTAAGCCACTGAAGGTCAGCTGAAACAAGATTTTCAAGAGGTGTTAAGTTACTTTTTAATGACTATTAATGGAGTTTTCCTAACTCAAGCTTTCAAGGACAGTTGTATGCTTGAAGGTACTGATAACTTTCTTATGGTACAAGTTTAACAGTAAAGTAGTAGCCTTGCTATAGGGCTACTAAAAGGGAGCCTACTGATGCCTTCACCTGCCTTCAGTGACCCTCACCCTGCACGCTGTAGCTGTCCCTCCTGCAAATACATAGGACAAATAAATGGGAAACAGGGTTGCTATTGGCGACAATGTAGCAACCAAACATTTATCACACAGAAATTGTAATGCTTATGTGCATGATGTAAATACATATAGATAGTTGTAACAACAGCCAGCTGTTAGCAATTTTTTCAGGCATGTGTACTGACAGCAGAGTAATGGCAGTGTGGATCAGCCTGTTCCCTTCCAGCTGTGCCGCTGCCCTCTGGAGGCAAATTGGCTTTGACTTCCTGCCCTCCCCTCACTGTCAGCCCTCCCGTTTGCCTCTGAGTCACCTAGATTTACTCACAGTAATGACTGCTTCCTCCTCTGCTCTCACTCTGTTTCCTACCCTCCACACACTCTCATTATCTAACTTTATATCATCTCTGTTTCTTTGACATACAAACAAATGCTAGCACATAGGCGCATTGTTTTGTGTTTTTAATGTTGAAATCAGTGTTTGAAAGCAGGGCAAATCCCATTAATGTGATGTGTAGCCTAAAGTTGTCACTGGAGTTATTTGGCTGTTTGGCAAGGTACTACAGCCTACATAGCTTCTGCGCCCCCCCCCCCAAAAAAAAAAAAAAAAAAAGAAAATCCAAATCTAATTTTGGAACACAATTCTCCAGGAATGTGCACTTTCATGTATGTGAGTGATCAATGCAGCATCTTGGCGCGTTGCGTTGCAAAAGTTGAGCCTGCATTTTTTTTTTTTTGCCCTCTGTGTTGGCACCGCTGCTGTGCTGACAGACTGGCTCCATTCAAATGAATAAGCAGCTTCGTTTAGCAGTTTTTGTAGTTTTTTTTCTTTTCTCTCCCATTAATCATTTCACAACCCCCCAGATTTATCTTGTGACCCTTTGGAGGGGGTCCAGCCCCTAGACTGGGAACCACTGGACTAATGTCTAGTTAGTTGCACCTGGACCAGCATACTTCTGTACTTTTACAATACAAGTACAATTTAAATTAATGCAGGACTTTTACTTGTAATAGATTATTTTTACATTGTTGAATTTGTACTTTTACTTCAGTAAAGGTTTTGAGTGCACCTCTCTGGCGGGGAAGCAGACACAGACCATCAGCAGTCACAGTGTCAGTAATCAGAGTAACTTTGTGGTAGGACTCAATATTTTCGATTTTTAAAGTTTTTAAAAATGAATCTATTTGTGGGGTCATTTTCTGAGCTGTTATGACTACAAGAGTAGTAGGACTCACTGGATGATAACACCTTTTTTTAAACTTTAAAGCAAATAAGGCTATTTGCTTTCAACTCAATGGAGAGTGTCTTCTTGAAACAACACGCAAAGTTCCTTTTTACAAAAATCTTGCAATTTCTTCAGTGAAAATCGATATAAAGTTTAAAAAAAGGTGTTATCATCCAGTGAGTCCTGTTCTTAAACCAAAATTCAGTATTTCCCTGAAATATGGGCTTAAAAGACCTAGTTAACATGCTAATCCTTCTCTCTGGAATACACCCTGGTGCTAGTAACAGCTCGAGTTCCATACAAAGCGTTAAAACACTTTCCATGTTTGATCCATGTTTGGTGTAACTCTCTTGTTGCATCTCTGTCAACATTTTTCAAATGGTGATATCAAAGCACCAGTGAAGTGTTGTTCTGCTGGTGCATCTCATAAATCAAACATATCTTAGAATGAGTGCTGGCAGGCTGAAGCTGCTTTGTTGCTGCATGTCTAGCATCTGTTTGTTCATCTCTAGTGTTCACAAACAGGACGGGAAGTTTGTTTAACACTGTAAGTCTTTTAAGGCATTCAAGAATAGACTCTTGATGGCTGTCTGTGACTCTGAATTGGCAAACAGTGTCAGAGAAAGCTGATTTGTTGGCCTCCTGTTTCCAGCTCCATGCCTCTGAACCAGACATGTTAAGATGACAGATTCAAGATTAAAGATTCGAGATTTGCTTTATTGTCCCACATTATAGGAAATTCCATCCATGCTGCATCCATAAAACACATTCCACATACATAAGACAAGAGTAAGACAGCTACAGGGAACAATAGACATATCTAAGAATATAATAGTAAAACATACAGTAAAAAACATGCACTGATGTTAAATAGGTAAAAACTTTGGTTGCCTTGCCTTAGAACAGCCTGGTCATAGTCAGACTGCAAGGATGGATGCTGTCTTAAACCTATTATCTTCCATGCAGACTGCATATATCGGACTAGTTTGGACTTTAGTTGCACAAAGAGGTTACTAAACCAAGCTGTGATGTCGTATCTAATTAGGCTGGTAAGTTGTTGTAGTCTGCTACAGAGACCATCAACATACGTGTTCCATGTCAGCGAGCTATCAATAAAAACACCAAGGTATTTGTACGAGGAGACCTGTGAGATGGTTTCATCGTGGAGGACCACAGGCCTGTGGTCCTCCACGATGAAGGGTTAAATACAATCTCTAGGGTTAAATACAATCTCCTCTGTCTTTTTAACATTCACACCATGCTACAAATCTTTTTATTTCTAAATAATATTCGCTGTCCTTCTTCCATAAACCTAAAATGGCAGCATCATCTGAGAATTGAATGATGTATTTATTGGGGTTATGGCTTCAAGGCTCATTAGTGTATAAAGTAAAAAGGAAAGGTGAACTAACACACTTTTTTCTTCTATTCTTTTGACACTTTTTAAATAACAGCTCACAGGATGTGAACGTGTTCTCACGACTCTTAGTTAGTCAGGCCAGCTGAGAGGCCAGTGGACTGGGATGCAGGTTGGAGGATAGTGGGCCAGAGGCTAGCAGACTGGGAATCTCAGTTAGTTTATTGGTTTAAAACAGAAAGAAGCACAATCCAAAATAAAGTTTGTTAATGTTAATGGATGCCAGTTCCCCCAACCATGGGATGCATGCTGGGTAGTATGTGCGACTACCATGATGTAGATCCCTATGCAGTTAGCCAAAATGGCTATTCCACGTGGCTACTTTCTGTTTCCTTTGGGTTGTACTCGGAGACAAGTGTTTGAAATGATTCATGTAAAAATCTTGTTTATTTGGAAAGCTGTAGGAGGCTCGTACAGCTTGCCCTGGTATATGTTGTTTTTTTGCAAGTCCTGGTTTCCGCTAATCTCTAATACGGAGGAGGTGAGTACAAAGTTGGTACGACCCATAGAGCCACAATAGACACATTTATGGGAAATACGTCAGAATATAGCGTAATTTTCCTTTGAGTAAACATTTGTTGATCTCACAGAAGTCCACTTGAGTTGTCAGCGTATTAGAACGTCACCTCTGAGGGGAAGTGAACCAGTGCTTGTGAACACATTTGAAAAGCACTGATGATCTTTCCCTAACCTTGGTTAGCCCTAACCAGGTTCCTTCAGAGACACAGGTTACTGATTAAACACAGTAAATAGGTTTAATTAATTAATTTTACTTTATTAAATTTGGCAGAAAAAGCTCTGCTGTTTGAGGAAGCACTTAAAGAATCTGAGTAACAACTGTGCTGGGAGAACTAATCCCACCTTATCAAAGTTATATATGAGTATTAGATCTTAGTTAAATCAACAATACCAAAATCTTAGCTCATAAGGAGGAGGTTGGGGTGACGGAGGGAGCTGCAGCAGCAAACAGCGCTGGCATGAAGGTATCAGCAGAGTAATAGAGAGAAGTGTTAGGTTATAGTGGCCACATTATGGCCACTAGGGTGTTACTAGTCAGCTGGTAGTCAAACAGCTGCTGAATGAGCCAGTGATTGTGAATCATATTCAGCTTTTTTTTTTTTAACCCAAATCATGATGTGTCCCTAACCCCAACCAAGTTGTTTTTGTGGCAAAATCTAACCAAACCTTAACTATTGCAGTAGTATGTCAGAAAACACTGATATGAATCTTTTTGCAATAGTGATGTGTAATGGTTTTGGAAGGCACTGACAAATGATGACATCCTGCTGATAGGGGTAAAACCAATATTATGGCAGCAATACAGACCAGAATTTAAACAGACAAAAACTATACCTTTTCAACCCATACAAAGTCATCTGAATTGTGTAGATTTATTTGCAGGGTAAGCACATTTTCCACTTACTAAGTCTGCTACATTAGCGGTAAAGAGCTCTCCACACTCATTCAGATGCAATTTTATTCAAGCTTTAGGCCACACTCAGTTAAAACGGAGGCAACCCATTGTATACGTTAAGAATGAAATTTTTTAAATTGCCAGAGATACCATGTGTGCAGCAATAATTCAAGCATTTACACCGTCATACACCCACTTCCACATAAACCAAAAAATCTACGCTTGCATGCATGAATTAATTTTGCACATTCATAAAGCTTGACTTCACATTCAAGTTTCAATTAAAATGAATAATTGAATTTTATGGAAACTTAGTTGTAATTCACATTTACTTTTCGGCCATTAAAAAGAACCCATTTTAAAAGCTGGAGAAAAAAAAAAAGATGGATTTTTCTCTAGATTGATAGAACCTTTACCTTTTTGTTTTGTTGCTAAAAATACACTCCAGGATTATCACAAACTCTCCTGAGACAGCCTCTTTCACAAGATAAGCAAGATTAGAATATAATTCAGGGAGATTAAGTCTTCAGCTCCCCGTGGTAAGATGCTGTCAGGTCTAATTGTCACGGGGTGCGTATGAGGCAGCAAGGAAAATGACCCAAATGCAGACAACCAATAAAGCAGACAGGAACAGTTCAGTGATTGAAATGGTAAAATGATGATTGAAAGGCTTACAGGCAATTCAGAGGGAAGTACCAAAGAGATGGGGGGCCTGGGCACTGGAGATCAGGCGGACTGAAAAGCTCAGGCGGGTGGCCCATATACTCGACAGTGGCGGAGCGGGACAACTCAGGAGGGTGGCCTGGGGACTGAAGAGCAGCACAACTGGAAACCTCAAGTGGGGGGCCAGGCCAGGAGAGGTCAGGTGGATTGGGCTGCAGGCCAGCTGAGAGGCCAGCGGACTGGGATGCAGGCTGGAGGATAGTGGGCCAGAGGCTAGCAGACTGGGAATCAGGTTCATTGCTAGCTGCCAGGGAATCAGGCTTGTTTCTAGCTGGCACGGAATCAAGCAGAGGGCTAGCTGGTGAACCGCTAGGCAGCTCCAGGCAGGTGCTAGGAGGGTTCATGGAAGCACTGGAGGTCTGGGAGCAGAAATTGGAAGATGCAGAGGAGGCTGGAATGACAGGTTCAGAAGAAACAAGATCTGGAGCAGGGGCTTGCATAAAACTCCCACTTGAAGAATGCCACTTCTTGGGTGAACTCAGGGTCCCACTTCTGCTGAGTCCATATCTGGCCAGATCATTAATGTCAAGGGGCAGCAAGGAAAAGGACCCAAATGCAGATAACCAGCCATCTGAAGGAACATGCATCTACATTTGTAGAAGAGCCAATAGGAACATCCTCTGTTTGAATTGACCTGTGATTGGCCAAAGTCTCCCGTCATGGGCTAGATTTTCTAAAGCCTGACAACAGAGCCAAGAGAAGATTTTTGATTTTCAAGAATGAATCCCCATTTCTTGTCCTCAGTCCCAGTGGTACACTGTGTGTATCAGTACTGTGTGTGAGTGTGACATCTTCATTTTTCACCTGAATCATACAGATGTGTGTATTTTGTTGGGTTGGCATTAGTTGGGACTTGGCTTACAATGCCATAATGTCACTCTGGCCATGTGTTTTAAAAACTTCTATCTAAGGAGGGTTGGAGATGATGGGTAAGGGTAGGACTCACACCTTCTTTCTAGGTGACTGGCTGCTCTGATGGTGGCTTGAGTGCAGTGTATTGGAACAGAAGTGTATTTATAATCATGTGATCACCGGTTCAGGAAGTAATTTGTCTCCCTCAATGTGTAATGGAAAAGCCAAGAGTTGGATGAGAAGATTGATACCACTCTTATGTTTGTGCAGTAAATATGGAGCTGGAGTCAGGAGGCAATTAGCTTAGCTTAGCATAAAAACAGGAAACGGGGAAACAGCGTGGCTCTGTCCAAGGTTTAACACTTCACACACTGCCCAAAAATACTTTTACCCATACATTTCCCATATATTTCTTAAAGTATTGTGCTATTATGCTATTACATTACCATAACTATATCTTGATCTAAATAATAACTCACTGGTATAAAGTCTCTATAAATCTCAGACATTCTAACCTAATAACCAGAGATGTGGCAGCATTTATTTTTCATGTAATTCAGTTACAAATGTCAACATTGTGTGGTTTTCACACCTCTAAAATCATATAAGTGCTTTTCATCTTCTAGACCCTAAATGTCAAGTGTAGGACTCTGAGATTCAGCAAGTCATTCTCACAGGTTTGTAGGAGTCCAGATACATGCCAAGTAAGCTAGATGATCTAGCTTTAATATGTGCTCTGGTTCTACTGTGTATTGCTTTTATGTTTTCCTGCTTCTAAGGATAAGTCTAAAAGGAAGAGAAATCTTTGGTGGAGGGGTCGTTCTTGGGAAACATTCAAGGGGTCACCAAAATCAATAGGGTTCATCATTTGGAGAGCACGAATATTCACACATCTTGTGTACAGAATTGCTCATTTAACTCGAGGGTGGCTCTAGAAGAAAGATAATGAAGGGAATCATCTGGGTAGCATGTGCTGAGTACATTTTATAGCAATTTGTCCTTTAAATGTATGTTGCATACAAGCTTGAATTATGGCCTCGTTGTGAAGCCACAGGGAAAAAGAAGAGGGTGACCAAACATGCCTCCTGAGCACCATGAAGGTGCACAGCAAGTGCAGAAATCAGTTTTAAAGATACAGTCATACATACATGATGAACCAAAGTGTTGGTCAAGTGTAAATGCTGATCTAATGGTGGCGCTAGACAGAAGTTCTGAAGGTCACCAAAATCATTAAAACATGGGGGACAATAATCCATGTACATTTTTATGGCAATCAATCTGTTCTAATACAAACAAAGTGCTGCATAGACTAACGGACAGACAATCCGACCAACCACACAAACATTATCCCTTAGCGGAAAGAAAATAACGTTACGTATTAATGCAGGCTTTGATACAGATGCAACCAGAACAAATATAATACATGTGACTGCCATTTGTAGGCTTCAATCAGCGCAGTTTAAGTGGGAAACATATGGCACCAAGCCTACTGGCTAGAAAGATGGTTGGATGGGGATCTCCATACAGTCAATGCACCCCACAAACCACAAAATCAACATGTAACAATATTCAAAAGATGTTGCTCTTTCCTAGAATTACAAATACACCTTTTCCACAACAGCAACTTGACGACTCACAGCATAAGATGTAGACATTGTCACACGTTCTTCTTTGGCATCTACTGTTTCCCACCTGCTTTGGGAGAGAGTTTCTGAACCTAAATTTTGGCACTGCTCAGGTGGTGGTAATAAATCCAAGTTCAGGTAATCTCAGGGGGATGGAATGAACACTTGGTTTGGAACACGGTGTGACAGCCTCTGACCCTGCAGTACTCCTGCTGTCTTGTGTTTTTCCCTTTGCAGGTTGCCTGCAGGTAGAGATGGGTGGAGCCATCTAACCTGATGTCTTGCACCTGGGCAGGCTGGGCCTAGGTTATTTAGGCTGGCTACTCTTTCTGACTTTCTCTCTCTCCCTGCTGGAAGATTGGTTTTGTTTGGTTTACTTAGATTGTATTTAGTACTTGTTACAGGTAGTTTTAGGTTGGCACCTACAGTTCCATAGCATCCAACACTCACCATTGATGGATGACTATACACACCATATTTTGCCTATCTTGAGTTATCTTTAATAAATTACTTGTTTACTGAAATGGTTTTTGTGTGGACCTCCCTTCTTTGTTATGCTCTTGAACAAGCCAGGCAAACATGGCCATTAATAAAGCAGTACATTTGTTTAGATAAGCACTGCCAGGACATGTGTTATTATACAGGTGATGTTCTAATTCTTCACTGTTACCTCTCTGTCTTCTAATTCAGGAGCAAATAAAGCAGCAGACTTTTTTGTTGTTGTTGTTGATGGTACTGAGCAGAGAGAGTGGGACCTACAGCTGCCGGTGCATCTTTCAGGGCAGCTGACTTGTCTTTATGGACGCAGCTGGCTCTGGGAGCTGATTTGGTGCCAGTCTCATGTTCTCTCTTTTTGCTACATTCTGTCAACCTCCTACTGCGAGTGGGGCCCCTCCATCAATTTAATGATACTGACGTTTAAAAGTCGTCACAAGTGAAGTACTCGTACGGTGGCCCTGAGCGCTCAATGAACTGCATCTTAAGAAAACACATGAAATAGACCAAACGCAAGCAAACATCGTCACCAAGTTGACAACACATGCGCAGCATTTAGAAAAAATGTGTGAGAAAACACAACCAAATACAGAAACAATGCAAGTAGCATAGACATTGTTGTTGATGCCATGGTTTGTGACACATGAAGTTATTGAAGTCAGCTATTTGTAAGTGGTGTTGGAAAAAGGTTTTTTTTTTTTTTGGTGGGACAATGAGTGTGTCCCAGCCATGTTCATCACTTTTTAGCGTCCCCTGGAAACAGTTCCTGTTGTTGTCTGTGCTACTGGCAGCGTTTCTATATTTGGTTGTGTTTTCTGTATTTCCAGTGCGTTTCTGTAGTTGGTCGTGTCTTCTCACTTTTAGCAGTTATTTTCTAAATGCAGCATATGTGTTGTCAAATTGGTGACAATGTTTTCTTAATTTGCTTGTGTTTTGTCTATTTGCATGTGTTTTCTTAAGTTGAAGTGTGTTGAGCTCTCAGGGCCACCGTACACAGGCCTACCAAACAGTGCTTAAAAATGACAAAGTTGTCATCAAAGATGTATATCCAAAACAAGGTTCCCGTAGTGGAAAAGAGCTAAAATTGAACTGTTAGGGATTAACATTAACTTAGCATAGCCATGGATCAGAGCTCTTCTATGGAAAATGTTCACTAATAAGAAATGCTGCTGCTTTACCCCAGCTGTCGCTATGTATCCTCACAAACTGTATGTTACAAAATTCATGTTGTGGATCCAAGTTAACAGAAAAGTGGTTGTTTATGCACATTTCTCATCAGTGTTTTGTCATCCCATTTTTTCATCAGTATGTTGATGAATGGAGATGATCAGTGAGTCCAAGGCGAAGGATGCAGCGTCTTATTTTCCAGCAAGGATGTGACACTGGAATAATGTGAAAGCCATCAGAGTAATGAGGTGACGCTGAGACTTGACCCATCCTCATCTGTCTCTATTTGTCTGTTTTGTCCTCTGCAGCCACCGGCCGCTGCCTTTCATTTCACTTTCTGAAATTTTCCTGAGCCGCAAACAAGAGCAAGGTCATCCAATCATTAGATAATAATTATGACAGATTCTCTGCACTGGTTCTGTTGGTGAGTTCCACCCAGACATCCTGTTTATCATCACTGATAATTAGGCTTTTCTAATGAAACATTCAGATAAGAATGAATTGTAACTCTGGCATTGCTGATTGCAGCTTGAGGAAAGCTACATGTGATCAGTAAGACTAAAAGCCTAAAGCCTCACCAGCGGCCCCTAGGGGTTGGAGTGTTCATTACACCCCACAATACAAACTGAATAATCAAACACATTGAGTAATTTGCTGTGCTTAGATCACTTCCAGTTGTGGAGCTAAAATGTAAAGTTTGTCCTAAGATGTCCTTAGATAGGGCTGCGGATGGCTGCCTCGGTGTGTTGCTATAGTACCTGCGAGTTTCTCACCAGAAAAGGGATTGCTCTTCTCATTTAAATATATATACAGTATATAGTGTGTGTGTGTGTGTGTGTGTGTGTGTATATATATATATATATATATATATATATATATATATATATATATATATATATATATATATATATATATAATTTCATATTTTGAATGTAAATTTCTATTTCATATTTATGATTGCTTGACTTTTGCAGTACCTGTTTTTTTCTCTTGCTTTGTATATTTTGACTGTTATGCACCACTACCACATCTATTCTCCATGGACTGTGTCACTCCTCTTCTTTTTCTTACTACTATTGGTTCAGATATGGCTCATTCATTTTCCCCTCAGGATGGATTGTAATTATGAGTTTTGAGTTTTGTAACTACAGTTCCCATAATGCTATGGGGGAGATGCAAGCAGAAGGTATAATGTTGCCATGAAGTGAGTTAGTGCACATGGAAAGTCATGCTGCATTAGCTACTGGCATTTACTGCACACATTATAACCATGGAAACAGACAAAATGATTAATGTTCATATTGAAGGAAACTTCTAACTACGATGATTATGAGACAAGATCTGAAGTTTTATATACATTTATGACTGAAAGAAAGAGATGCAAGGGGTTTGCAAAGCCATTATATCCCTCTTCTCGATGTGCCACACACACTGGCACTCTAGACAATGGTTTGTGTTAACTATACCACGAACTACGATTGTGCGTTAGGGGAAACATGGGTCCCTGTAATGTCACTTTTTCATGTACAGAATGTGGGGGCCCTGTGCAACTTGTGTAAAGGGCCAGCCAACCCATGTGTTAACAGTCAAAAGGTAAACTTACTTGAAGAAAGCTGAATGTATATTGCTTTACTTTTAGCTTTAGTCAGATTTTAGGCCATCAGCATAATCATTGTTGAGTAAAACCTTGATTTTCACTCATATCTCTTGTATCTTGAAATCCTTAATTTCTTTCTCTCGCTTGAGTTGAAATTTAGCATCCTAGTTTATACGTGGAGTAATTTAATGATCCGCTGGCCTGTGGAACCTTCTTCAAAACCTGTTGTATGATTTGAATAATGCATCCAGTCAACAGAAAAATAACCTTGTAATTTTGAATTTTCCCAGGAAAAGCACTCACCCACCACTACAGAGACCTGGGTGCCACATTTAACACAATTTACAGTGTTTGAAAGTGGGAAACCAGTGAGGGATCATGTCCTTGTTGCCACATTAGCAGCTCATACTGGCTGGTCGAGGCTCCTGTGCAGAGGACGTGGGTGTATGGAAGTATATTGATGCCAAAAGATTTGAGAGAACACAAAACTATTTTGAGCGCTACTCACACAGGCACGGATTTATAAGGGCAAAATTTGATTTGTACACAAGGGAGGACAGAATCCTGAGTGTAGCAGATGATTTGAGCACGCAAGAGGAATTGTGTAACTACATTTTAGCCTGCAACAGGGATTCTCACGCTCATAATGACCAAAGCTATTCGTGCTCACTTTTGGCAAATTTTAAATTTTATGGGCTGTGGCTACATTCAGAATGCCAGCATTTTCAGAATAGGCATGGCACAAATCTGACACACTGGTATGAATGAATTAGGCGACGGTAACTTTAATCTACAGTGCAGATCCGCACGCCGACATTACCTGAAATTGTAGTAAATTATGGGTGTGTCCTGTTGCAGCTTGCCAGTCAAAAATTGTTGGCAAGTGACTTCTTGCGATCTCAAGTGCTCAGAAGCCAAAACAACTGGAGAAAAAAGAGAGCAGACTCAGAAACCAGCACGCACATCCACTCCTGTATATGACTGAGTAGAAGTTGCCTTCTACCATTTGTATTTAGCTTAAGTGTGCATTTTCGCCTAGCTTATCTATTTTTTTATATTGCAGTGCTTGTATAGTGTGTTCAATGTAGTGTCAGTGGAGTAGGCCATTGGCTTAGTAGTCCTCCCATTCACTTACAAATTATTTCTTATTTTGTTGCTTTTGAATATTTTGTATTAAATTAAATAGCTTTTGGATTGGTTTTCTTGATTTATATTGTCACTGACTGAATTTAACTGATTTGTTAAAAATGTACACCTCTGCCCATTTGTGGACTTGTGTTCCTTGTTGTGTTGTTGAGAGATTAATTCTGCATTCAATGTTTTCAGTGTATTTCTTAGGTGAAAGTCCAAAGGTGGCGAAGTTGTCAAATTGTTGGTCTGTAAGACAGCTTGGTCTTCCCGGATCGGTCACACCTGTCTTCCTAAAATATACTACTAAATGACGGAGGAATCATAATTGCTGTGTGGACATTGGTCCACATTTTCAGATTTAGGCTACTAAAACACTTGTCCTAACTCGTGTTACCTTTGACGTTTTTATATTTAATCAAGACTACATCTTCCTTTAACCTTAACCACGTGCTTTCAGTTGCCTAACAGAACCATAATTGTGTATATTTAGGAACATTGCGCTGATAACTACAATAAGACCATTTTACAACTTTGCTGATTTGTTCATTAAAATGTTTCCTCATGTTGACTGAAAACGTAATCCGGGCAGCATTAACTTTCCTCAAAACATATCTGCTCTTGCAAATTAGTTTTATATGAAATGTGATTTTTAGATGACAGGGTTGATGGAAAAACAAAGTTAAGAAAGGAAGGAAAAAAGAAAACACGAGAACACAAAAATAACTTGGAAAAGAAAATACTATAAAAAATAAATCCTACTACTATAAAAATGACAACATTTTATAATGAAGAGTCTGATAAAGTCTGATGTGTAACCAATCTGTACTATAACTACCAAATATTATAAGTAAAGTGTGTGTAGCTTTAGTCTCTGGGATATCTCTGGGGCTATGTATAGAGGGGGTGGGGGGATAGCAGCTGACTGACTGAAGGCTAGATAGGGGGTAGTTTGGGGGGGGTTTTGAGGGTGGTGTGGGGGAGTTAAAGGAGTGGAGCTGTTAACCTGTCCTACAGCCTACAGTCTTTTAGCCTGGTGGTCCTACACTTCACAGAGTGGTTCTCTGTCAGATGGCATTAGTGTGAAGAGTCCATGTTGGGGACGGGTCTAGTCTTTTATAAAGTTGTGAGCCTTCCTTCCTGAATTTTCCGTCCAGGTGACATCCTCAATGAGAACACTTAAGAATTTAAAGCTGTTAACTCTCTCCACCTCAGACTAATTGAAGTGTAGTGGCTCGTGATGTCTACCATTTGATGCGTGTCCCAATGCAGCAAATGTATTACTCTTATACTTATAGCCAAAGTCAAATAAAACAGAAACCTGTCCGTAAACTAGAATAAAACAATAAAAATGCAATAAAATATGTATGTGCAACAGTATGTACAATATCAGTGTAATATGAGTAATATAACTTATAGTGACAATTGAAAACTTTTGTTATAGTAGGAATGAGGGTTGTGCAAAAGGTAGTGATATGGTAATGTGCAAACAACAATAACAAAGTTCCATGTAAAAAAAGGTTGAGAGTGTGATTTATTCGCGGTGGAGTGCAGAGGATAAAGTGGAGTTGAGGAGTCTCACAGCCTGAGGAAAGAAGCTGCTCTGTAGTATAGTGGCATGGCAGCAGATACTTCTGTATTTCTTGCCAGACGGCAGCAGGATGAACAGGCTGTGGCTGGGGTGGGTATTGTCTTTTAGTATCCTTTGGGCTCTGCGCAGACACCTCACCTCACATACGACACAGATGCTCTGTAGATGGGTACTAATGATGTTCTGGGCAGTTTTAATCACCTGCTGCAGAGCCCTCCTGTCCTGGGCCGTGCACATCCCATGCCAGTTTGTGATCTTTCCAATCAGGAGGATTCTATTGCTCCTCTGTAAAAGTTAACGAGAACTTGTCACAGGAATTTTACCTTTCTTTTAAGTTTCCTTAAGCCATTGCTGAGCTTTCTTTACTAACGTGGATATGTATGATGTCCATGACAGATCCTTTGTGATGCTGATTCCCAGGAACCTAAAACTGTTCACCAGCTCCACCTCAGCTCCACTGATGTAGGCAGAGTTTGTCTTCGTCTTCGCAGTAGGTTATTCTCTGTGCACCACTGGGCAAGATTGTAAATTTCCTTGTGAAATGAAGCCATATCATTGTTTGAAACCGACGATGTTGACGTGGTCCGCAAACTTCACAACAGTGTTCTCTCCACGTCGGGGGTTGCAGTCCCCCGACACTGCAGATTGCAGTGTACAGGGTGAACAAGAGGAGGCTGAGCACACAGCCCTGGGTGGCTCCAGTGTCTGCAACTGGATATTGGACTTCCTCACAAACAGACCACAGACAGAGTGTGGTACTCAAGAGTGCTGAGCTTGCCAATCATTTTCATGGGGGTGATTGTGTTGAATACTGAACTGAAATCAACAAACAGCATTCTGATGTAGGTGTTGTTATTTTCAAGGTGTGTGAGCACTGAGTGGATCTCTGTGGATCTGTAGGCTCTGAATGCAAACTGGTGAGGGTCCAGGCTGGCTGGGATGTTGTCTTTGATGTGCTGGGGAACCAGTTTCACATTCACTCTCAGCAGGGTTCTTCTCACATCCGCTGTGGATAGTGACAGTGGCCGGTCCTCTGGAGGCAGGGCAGACTTGGCTGCTCACTCTCTGTTGAAGAGATCAAAGCGAGCATAGAAGGTGTTAAGCTCATCTGGCAATGTGGCCTCACACATGATGCAGTATCATTAATCAAATGCATGCATAAACATAAACAATCAGATGGAGTGTGATATTGAAAGTGACACACTGCATTTACATCAGTACATTCACATTCTATTTTCTTAACCATTTTCATTTATAGGACATCCATATTGCAATTTGGATCAAAGATTGGACTCGTCCTGAGCTCCAGCTGCTTGTTGTAATAGTCGCCTTCTCATTACTCCTCCTTTTTACCCTGGTGCCCAGCTTGACTTTCTCTCACATGAGTAAAAAAAAAGGTTATTTCTACACTACACTGAACATTTTTGTGGTCACTCGTATGTCGCATGATTAATGTTTTTTATAGTTTTGTTTTGACACTCTACTTCCTTTTTTAATTTATTGGGGCATTTTATGCCTTTTATTAGTGAGTAGACAGCTGACAGAATACAATGGGAGAGAGAAATGGGGTATGACATGCAACAAAGGCCCCGAACCAGAATTAAAACGTGGACATTGCAATTACATGGTCAGCGCTTAAATCCCGAGGCAACCAGGATGCACCACATAGGACTTCTTTGACTGGAGGAAAATGTTGCCAGTGAACATAATCCTGGCAGCAATTTTGTTTCCTTCAAATAGTAATTGGCAAAATAAACAAGTAGTATACAAACATCATTTCTAGGAGACAGGGTTGCTGTATCAGAACATCTCAGGGTGTATTATTGCTCTTTGACCATGGTCATTTAGTAGTAACACAAAGCAGAAGTACTGTTGCTATGGTTACTTGGTAACCATAAATTAAAGGATAATTCCAGTGCATTACACGGGGTCTTAGTTTTGTAGTTTTCGCCATCATTTCTTCCAGTAATAATAACATTGTAGCCTGCTTACCAAGTTAACTGCTGAGATCTGGGAACATGGCAAAATCACTACAAAGAAGTTAGGTGGGGCAAGAAACATGAGCAGTCTGATGTTCAGACAGGTTGTAAACAAACAGTTTATCCAGATTATCTAAACCACTTTATATGGAGGTCAAACTTAAACATAGAGGCATTATTACCTACACTTTGAGGTGTCCTGTTGTACCCTTTTATGGGACAAATGTCAACCAATAAGAAGCAATTATTGTCTGTGGCCATACCTCTTTTTTACTCTGCTATTGCTGTACCTTGCTTAGACTCCTCTACCCTTTATAAGCAAAGCCTGTAGGCACGTTGCAGCCAACCAAATCAGAGCTGCACTCTTGAATGAAAACCATTATCTGTGGGATAACAAATCTGTTGTGTGTACATACTATTTGTTTAATTGAGATGAGGATGGCTGTTATAACACAAACATCATAGGATATGTGACATTTACTTAATGCCACACACAATTAGCAAACATTTCACCAATTACTCAGGGTACTGCTCTGTGAGCTACTAAATGAAAAACAAAAAATAAGAATAAATAATGGATAAGTTTAGCAATGACATTTAAACATTTCAGCTCTACATAGTGGGTGTGCACGCCTAATCATACTGAACACTACAGCATTCAAACATTTACTAGTGTGAGTCTGACATTTTCATTTTCATTATGATTTAAACATGAGCTACAATTTCTCTGTAATATAGGGAGCCATACCGAATGGTAGATGGCTCAGTGAGGCTCTAATTGGAGCATGTGGCTAGGTCAGTTTATCAGGAAGATGCAGCCTACATCAGCTGCATGGGGGGTAGTCTTCCAGTAGTCATTTTTAACATTAACTGATGTGAAAACAAATGACTGCAACAGAGTTTTTATCCCAGAGATGAAATCAGGAAGACTCTGGCTTTGTCTTCAACTCTTTACCTGTTCTCTGGCTCACATGGCAAATTCAGTATAATGTTCCACCGCAGTGATTCTATCAGTAAACAACAGTCATGTCATACTCAGCTGCTTTCACTTTCTCTTTTTAACACAAATACTGTTAGTGGTGTAGAAATGTACATGATACTGAATTTATTGAGACAACAGGTAGACGTGAAGGAAGTTTCGAGTTTGCATTAAAGGGATCAGATCAGAAAACAAGAAGGCTTTTAACTAACTGTGATTTAAAAAAAAATACATTATGTAGAATGAATAGTTTCTATACATTTTTCACTGTTTGAGTTGTGGACCTAAGCTTGTTTTCTTCTCTGAGCCACAGTGGAAATAAATACACTCACTCCTGCACTTTTCAGCAGATATGAGCACCAGCAGCCTGTTTTCCTTTGAGCCAAAATTGACTGTTAGTTTGAATTCCACTGAGGGAGATATCCATCCTAGTTACAGAGAGATAGAAGGTGCAATAGGAGGCTTTATAAGTTTCCTGTCCAGGGCAGGGTTCCATTACTCAAGCCATGTCAGTGCTGATCTCAGACTGCTGTCCCCACTGAATGAGGAGCCAAATAAAGAAAACACACCGCTGCTAAGTGAAAAGTTATTTAGGGATCAATTGCCAGCTGGAGTACTGATGGAAGGATATGCCCTTAAATTTCACTTTGAAAGTTGTGACAGAAACCTTAAAACTTTTATGAATAATTTAATCCTCCCGTTTACTATCACAATGATCAGCAATCAGCAGGTTTTGTTTGGTTTCTGTATTTGAATATCTTGAGACCATAAGGTTCTGATCTTCCAAGAGTCCCCAGCACAAGACACCAGAACAAGAAAAATCAGAGGAGGAAAAGAGGAGAAAAAACCTTGTTTAAAAGAATATAGCTAATTAAAGAGTGTTAATGATAATACTAGAGAAAGGGGGAAAAAATCATAACTCAGACCCCAGGCGATCAGTTTTAATGACTACCAATTAAAATGTAATCTTTAAGAATAGCTGAAATTGATACTGAGATAAATTCTCAAACTCTGACTATAATGTTCTTCTGTCCATCCCTCTTTAACTTTCAGCATGGTGTACTATAGCAGTCCCGTCTGCATAGTGTTTTGGGTTTCTTAAGACATTAATATTGTGAAAGAACATTGCTATAGTATATTTTCTGGTCTCCTGCTATATTCATCTATATATGACATGAAATGAATGAAAGTACACCACTGACCTTGGAATGAGTTGAGTAAACAATCTCAGCACAAAGTCCTCAGTGCTTAGAAAAATGCATATTTGACCATTTACAATTTGATGACAACTGGACAAAGTTCTAGAGGCGCTCTAGAACAGCCTCTAAATGGACCTTGTAGTGAGATTGTTTCTGTGTATTATATTTGTATGGTTTAGCACTATAATAATCTATATATGACCTCCAAAAGAAAAATATATCTGCACTTACAGCAGCTTTATTCTTTTCTCTGTTCTCTATTCTGATAGCATCTTCACTGTTGGAGAATAGCCACAGAAGTTGCTTACACAAACCATTCCAGCAACTTTAACAATTATTTCAGCAATGATGACAATGTACTTGTCACACACACACACACACACACACACACACACACACACACACACACACACACACACACACACACACTTTGGGCTCTATTTACCTGAAAATAGGGTGCAGACACACACAAAAAAAAAGACTAGTGCCTGAGGAAACTTTTAAACCGTATTTCACTAGTGCTGGCTTTGCGTTTGCAATAAAATAGAGCTCCTGGTTTTGTTCAACTGTTCAGGCAAGTTATCCCACAACTATTCTTGCTGAGCTGATCAACAAAACGTGGGTAAGTCTTAAGGGTGCTATTTTAAACCTGTGACGTTCATATCTGTCCAATACAACTTATCTCTGTTTAATTGTGGTGTTCCCTAAGTGTCTACTCTTGGCCCGCTGTTGTTTTCAGTATATATGCTTCCTCTCAGTAAGGTTATACAGAACCATGTTATTCTCTTTTATTATATGGAATCAGGATTGGTCTAGATATTAATGAATGCTCACAGAAGGATTCACAAATGTATTTCATGATTTACATATAAATGAACCTGCATTTACAAACTGCTTGTCATGTGTGAACTTCACTGCATTTGTGTGTTATGTTTTTTAGACTTCTCTGCCACAGCTCCATTCACAAATGCATTTTTTTAAGGGAATTATCTGTACCCTATCAGATGTCTCCTTCCATTTCAGCCAATCCAGTGTATAGATGCGAGGGTATGATTTAATGTGATCACACAGCGTTACATCTGCGCAGTCTGCAATTATGAATTAGAACACGGGGACAGAACGAACGTCAAACAGCTGCCCGGAGGTCAACATCAGCTTAGTGTCTGGTAGAGGCCTCCCAGGTGTAAGTGAAACTCAACCCCTTGTCATAAGTGATGACGTTCTTGAATTATGAATGATTAGTTTTGCTAAGGTGTAACGTTAGCTCAGTTAGTTAGAGAATTATTTGAAACCTGTTAAGTCAAGGTTTAATTGTGTCGTATAGCTAGCTACATAGCTAGCTAGCAAGGCAATGTTTAATGTTAAATAAGGTTAAGCTTTCTGCTTAGCCAAGTAACATCTTGCATGGAATGAAGTAAACATTAGTGAAAATAAAATGACTGTTTGACAGGGCTATCATCTCAAGCTGAGGCAGCAGCACAGGCTTTTGTGCAGTTGTTAGCAAGGGACCTCACTTTACAGAGAGTGATTAATATCTTCTGTCATTTTGACATACTGTAGATATCTGTATTGATCAACAATTGAGAATATTGCAGAAAAAAAACCATTTGAAAATCACCAAAACATTTTTGTTTCCTGCTGATTTACATAAAGTTGTACATGTTTCAATAAACAAGATACAAATGACTATTATCAAATTTCTAACAGAAAGACTAGACTAGATAATTATTTAATCATCTTTGACGACCTTATTGGATTAACTGATATATTATTAAAACCATTATTTTGTAACTTTTTATAGGATATCATGATGGGCTAAACTGAATGGATGACTGATCTCAGAGCAGCATACCAGTCACCTCTGATCTGTCATTTCAACTCTTGATGAATAAGGGTTTCTAAAGGTCTCCGATACAGAGATGAGATTTTCTCCAGACCATCATGAGTCTGACAAGACAAACATCTGCAATTTAACTGTGGGACTTCATGAACTGTAACTTGATTCTTCCTGACACAGCCGCATCCTGTGATTTGTCTTGATTGTTTAGTAACTAATGATGAAAAACAGGCACACCTGATGTGCTCTATTTGCAGCGTCACAGTAAAGAAATTCAGTTTCTTGCAACTGCAGAGGCACAAACTCAGGGACTGATTTCCTCTGGACTTGTTGCACTTTAATAACAATAACAAGATTAAAATAGTGATTGTTCATATTTATTAAGGGACCACACCAACATTTTATGCTTTCAAATTGACAGAGAAGCACCACTGCTAAAAACCTGTGTTTGGGTTATTTTAAGGGATTCCTATGTTACAGCACGACCATTAGATTTGGGAGGACATATTGAAAATGTATACAAATGGCCAATTAAACTGATTGCCTGTGCATCTGTGATTGGAGATCTGGAAGACAAACTTGTAGTGCTGTGGGAGGCATGGAGACTTTTTCCATTCATTCACAGTCAGTAGAGGATGACTGAGGAAGTATAGAAGAATGTGACAAGATTTTATAGGCTTCAAATGTTATACTGCACTCCAGTTATTAGGAGGTTACATGCTAATATTGTTATTTGACTTATCACCACATATACAATATACCTGTTATTTATTCCACATACTGACATGATTTTTTTCTTGGTGAACAATTAAAGGATACATTCAGATTATTTCAGCAATAGAATGAATTAATAAACCAAGGGTTTTCAGTTAGACCTCTGATAATAACCTCTAATAAGAATGATAAAGGTGTAATTTGTGCTGCCTTTACATGTGCAACAAAGCTAACAGGAGAGTAAGGGAGATGTCAATCAAGCACAGTCTCTACACACACATGGTTCTGAGAAGAGGTCCATGTAGTCAGATGAGATTGGACCAGGTGGAATTTACTTGTGTGGTGAAAAGCAGGTGGAATGGGAGGGTTGTAGGCCTAAACTTAGCGTGCCTTGCAGGCTAACAACAGCATTCCACATCAAACACTTTACTGTCATTCTGTGTCTTTGACCTTGTACTCACAAAAGCCAAGCAGCATCGCTCCTTCTCTGCTGCATGTATTATTTCGCTGTGCAGTTATACAAACCGAAATATAAACAACACGTATTTCCTGAATGAGAGTTCAGTACTGCCCCCTCTCTCAAACAAGCTGGCCATTAGGAGAGACTCACGATTTTGTGTTTCAAAGCTCAGTCTGATTGAACACGATGTGTGAGGCAAAGAGGCAGGGTCAATTTGCGACCAGAAGCACCAGTCATCATGCAAAATCATTAAAATCACGTGTGGGTTTACCATGGATGTGCAGGGCAACTCAGACCTTGGACTTTTTTTGAGAGAAATGTCATAACTGGATAACTCCAGTTGAATACAACTCATTTTCATAGGTTTGAAAAGTAATAATAACACTGTACTCACCAAGTTAACTGCTGAGATCTGGTAACACAGAGACATCACTCAAAATATGTCAGATAGATCAATAAACACGAACAGTGAGACAATCAGAGAGGTTGGAAGCAAACCTCCAGGTAAGCCAAATTTATTTTAAAGTAAAAAGGTGAACGGTAAAATTACAACCATTGTTAACATCCATCACAGTTTAAACACTTGACCTACTGTACTTACTGTAGTCGTGTGTCGAGGTTTCTTGGGCAATGAGGGGTTATTAGCAACGTTTCAGGTGCACGCACTTTCAGTTTAACCTCCAAATAAAGTGGTTTAGATAATCTGGATAAACGATCGTCTGACCGCTTGTGTTTCTCACCATGTTTGACCTATTTTTAGTGCCTTGGTGATAATAGTGTTGTCTTAACCTATAGAAATTGACAAAAATAAAACTCAAGTAATAAAGTGGAATTATCCTTCATAAGATTGAATTAGTGATTAGCACTATTTACAACACGTCATAAACAATGAGTTAAATTTGACTTTACTCTTGATCATTTCAAGCAACTGAGCTGTGTGTTTATGTAATGATGTTTTCCGTGTGATTGGTCAGCAAATAATTGACAGGTGCTGCTAATGACTTGATTGCTCAACAATGACAGGTGTCTAAGGCTTTGTTCAGACTGCAGGCAAATCAGATTAGTTTCTCAAACAGATCTTTAAGACAGACTGTCCACACTGTCATTTGCAAGTGATCAGATCGGATTTGTGTGTCCAGACATCACCAACCTATCTGCATGGGTTTCTGTGGTAACGACGTAGGCGTCAGTAACTACGTACGCTGGTGACGCGGCTTTCCAATGCAGAAGCATGAGAAATGGAGATCCATCATCTCACCATCCAAACAATCACACCGTCATGTTGCAGTGCAGAACTCCTCCATCGCTGAGTATGTCTGGTGTACAGGTATACAGCATGGATGTATTGTAAGAACTGGATACCGGACCCAGTCCAATGAGAATTGCTCACCTGGTGCATACATCAAAAATGTTTCTAGCTTCCGGGTTATGCGGCCCACTGAATATGTGTGCAGTAGGGTTTCCCCCCGCTGGCCCCACCCGCGAGTTCCCGCTCGGCCCATAGACTTAACATTGTGATGATGTCACAGATTTTTAAATCGCTTTTCTCAGCTTGATGAAAGTTTTACAAATATAAAATCTCCATGGATCAAAAATTCATAATAGAAAGTCATAGTTGAACTTGTTTGCAGTTCGAGGTGTCCTGTCAACAGTTTTACAGATGTCTTTTTTACAGTGGTGGCCTATGGTTTTTGGGCTGCAGTGTACAATCCAGTTCTTATAATACATCCATGCTATACAGCCACTCTGATGCACTTCCTTCACTCTGGATTTGACGTCGTCGTTGTGTGTCGCTGTGTGTCGCATTGCGAGTAGTATACTCAGACAATCACCATTTCCAAAATGTCCATCTATTCTCATGGCAGCACTGTTCCATTTAGTGGCCCACATTTAATTAGAGCTGCCTCTCAAATCTGCCCACCTGTTTAATTCCAGGCCTGCAGACTTGTATCAGTGTACATGAGATGTATTTGGCCAAGTGTGGTGAGTTTGGTGACATTTGTTAGCAGCAGGTGACACTGTAAGAAAGCTGGGTTTCCTGGCTGCTTTCAGTAGAGGTAGAGGGGGAAAAAAACTGGTGCAACTGAATGATGACAATATTTCTTATGTCTTTTAAATGTAATGAGTCTCTAGGAACTCTTGCTAATGTTGTGCCCTTAAACAGGGAAAATAGTAACGGGGAAAGATGAAGAGACAAACACACGCAGCTCTCGTCTCAATTTCAGGACCTCAGTTATACAATGTAAACCACACTCAGTCTCAGGACCACAGTTGCCATGACTAGTGTATATTTTTTAACTTTCTCTAAATTATTTAAATGATCTTTTCACTGAGTTACACAACATTAAATTATGAGATGCATTTTAACCTTTTACCTATACAGTTTTAGCTGACATGAACTGGGCTCTTACAGTGAAAATAGACACTTGAACCTTACAGCAAAAATATGTGAAGGTAACCGTAACTAGCTTGAATGATAACAACAGTAGTCGGACTCTACGGCGGCGCCACGAGGTCTCCGGCAGCTAGCTTACACATCGACTAGGTTAGCCAACAACTCTTTAAACAATATAACAATAAAACAAAAAACTGTCTTTCATAGTTAACAACAGTAACGTAGGATAACTATTACTAACATGTGTTCATACATTTATAGTGCTTTGTGGACGGTAATTACCTTAAACAGGGAAAATAGTAACGGGGAAAGATGAAGAGACAAACACACGCAGCTCTCGTCTTCACTCGTCTGTATTGAGTGAGGGAGAGGATCCCCCTACTGGAGCCCCGAGGCATTACCAACAGATCAACAAATAATTAACCCACACAGACAAGGAACTGTGTTACCTATCTGTGTTTGCATTACTGGCTGCATATTCTACAGTGACATATATAACAGTGACCAGCACTAATACACATATATACTATCTGTCACACTAAAAGTGTTAAAAACAGAGTTTTGAAAGGTTATTAATATGATCTTAGAAATGATGCTTGTGAATATTCCCTTAGTTCTTAAAAAGGTCTTTTTATTTCACATCTGCAAAGTATACACTATGTACAAAGTTAAATATTGCCCTGAAATGGAAAAAAAGCTGGTAAGCCTAATAAAGGTGTCTCTGTTAATAAGGCACATTGTATGGGATTGTGAAAAAAACAGAGAAAAAAAAACATTTAAAACGCAATCTGTGTATGTTATGAGAAAATCAGAAACCATTCATCATTTAAGACACGGTGATCTTGGGAGTCTTATGAATAAATTGATAATAAAAATATTCTTAAAAATGTCCTTCAGCTAAAGAAAATGCAAATTAATGCATGTTCGCAAACCAGGTACTGCCTCCCTCACCCCCTCCCAATAACAGCAAGGCTCCGCAGCCAGAGCAGAGGGACTGTGCTGCCATGGATGTTGATTCAGACCGACACAGTCTGTGCTAAAATCATACCCAATGCGTGCATTAGCCAGGGTCCACGTTCATTTAGAATTGGTATCACTTTTGGCCATGGCTAGAATACTCAGTAAAGCAAGATGCTTTTGCTTCCCCTGTCAAAGGTTTGGAGCCACAAATGATGAAGATATGTTTACAAAAGAGGATTCAACTAGCATGCATCTAGCTACTGCCATGGACAAGCTTTTTACTTGTTGGCAGAAAAAATGAAGAGAGAGGCAACTGGTACAACTGTTTCTAGGACTAAAACCAGATTGAGAAGAACTGACGGTTACTGTGATAGGGTTAAAAATAAAACAAAAATTGAGTTTGTACTTTAAAAAGTTCATTATTAAAAAGTAAGTTCAATCAGCAATACTATCTTTATGCCTCATTCATTCACATCTCTCTCTCTCTGCTTCTCTAATCAGCTGATTATGGGTGTTTACGCTCTCACATATCCAACCAGATTTTGCCACGATCTCCATCAGCCCATCATCATATTGCATAAATCCTCTCTCCTCTCGCTTGCTGTCAGCTGTCATTTCAGTGTGGAATCGTTGCGACCCTCCTCCTCCCCATTCACCTCCAGTTCACCACATTCAGTGTCCGGGTCAAGCTCATCAGAAGTCCACTCCTCATCACATCCAGATCTTCAGCCATCATTCCACCACCACCAGTATCTAGACTCCATCGGAGGGTATCCTACACTACTTACGGCTTCACTACCCCCTTAAAACATGACGACGTCACAATGGGGTCTAATCACCAAACCACATCACATTTCTCATCTTTATTATGCACGTGTCAATAAATATTTGTTCACTCATACTTAAGTCTCTCCTGATTGAAATGAAACTGGGTGTGGGTAAGTGACTATTTTACCCATCATTATAAAAACTCTTATTCGTAGTGGTTGTGAAGACATAAAATAAACTCACATTTAATTAAAACATATGTAGGGTAGTGTTTTGTTCAAGCATGTTCAATTTCATTGCCATTCCATCTAGATACATATTCATTGAATTATACACAGACTCACACAGTGACATATATACAGTAGTGTTTCTCAAGAAACAAGAGGTAGTTAAGAAGAGAAGACTGTGTGTTACTGACCGTAACTGATCATTTTTACTGCACTCCCAGGCCAGACAGGCTACATCCAGCCCTGGTGTTTGTTTCATGTATTCTGTATTACTTTAAGGATGGTTACAGTCTCCTCATCACTCCACACAGTTCTGATGTTTTAATCTCAGCGGAAACTTGAGTGATGTGTAAGTCACATGCTTCATGTACATCATCGGGCTGTGCCCGACTCAGAATTTTGTTGGTTGTACAATATGAACATTCGACTATTCGTTCCTTTTTTTTTCATATAGACTATCAAGCAACGCTTTATTGAACTGCCAGATTTTTGAACAGGGTTCGGCGGGACATTCAGGGTGACAGCAACATTCACGTAATATAGTAAACAAGCCAAGTTAGCCAACTACGTTAGCTAACTATGCTAACGACAGATCGGAAATGTGCAACAACATTTTGACACACTAGATATCAAACAAAAGCCAGAGACTATATCGTATGAAGTTGCTGTGAGCTGTAAATTCACCACTTCTAAGCAGAAGGCAGAAGATAATGTTATCTCGTAGCTGACCGGGCAGCTGCCTCCGTCTCACTCAGACTCACCCTGGGTCCGGGTCGGTGGCTCCCAGTACCCATCGCAGACATCTTCACCGAGCAGACGTGACGATTTGACGTAATGGAATGATTTTACCCCAGAGAGCAGAGTGAAAGCGAGGAGTGCTCATTATGCAACTACTTCTTGGGACCGAAATGTCGCCAGAAGTAATGTTACACAGCACACAGACTGACAAAAAAACGAAGCAAAAAACGACTGCTTGACTTGAAGAATCTCTGTCGAGATGAGGGGTTTCCGATTAATAAATAAAATCTTTTATTTTGTCGCATTTTGCTTTTATCGATATGCCAACTTTTCCACCTCACCCAAGCGTACATTTTTTTTGCAATATTTTGACTTTTTCTTTGAATTTCTGGTGGGTTTTTTTTGTTTGTTTTTATGTGCAAATTAAAAATGTTCATCACATTGTCCACCCTCAGGCTGTGTGTTTATGGTATCCATCATTCAGTCTCCAGAGAGCTGGACTGCTGCTGAGAACATCGTGGTTGCTCGGTTTCTGTTACCAGGTCATTATCTTCCCCCTGGAGACATCTACAGGAAAGGCTAAAGGAAGGACATTCTGTTCACACATCTTTACTGTAGAGAGGAGGCTGAGGAAACCAGAGAGCATCATGTGAGCTTCAGCACAACCATCACACCTACAGATGACCTCTATGTTAACAGAGAAAAAGTACAAGAGGCATGGGGATACAGCAGAGGAAGAGATCAGGGGGCATTTTACTGAGAACAAGGTTATATTTCAAGTTACTGTTCAGATCAAACAAAGAGCAAACTTTACCTCAGGACAGACATGCTTTTATCTGACATTATGAAAGAATCTGCAACAGAAAAAAAGAGATTTGTTTTCTCCTCCAGTCCACTCTAAAAAGGTAAAATCCTTCCTGCCAAGAGTTCTGACCCACTAATAAGAGTCTTAGTTGCAGTGTTACACTTTTCTTGTGGCAGTGTTTGGAAGGGATGAGGCTCACATGAAATTCACTGTAACTAGTTTATATAAATAATTAATTATCTCTTTATTGGTTATCATCCTTTATCCATGTGCTACTCTGTCAGTAAGTAAACTTACACAGAGACAGCGAAGAGGGTGAGGTTCAGCCTCAATGACCCAAAGCAAAGACAAAAACAGTGAGGAGGTGAGGAACAGAAAGTGCCTCTGCCACTGAAATGTACTCTGCTGCTCCTCAGACATTGAACTACACACACTCAGAGCATCAGCCAGAGACACAGTTTAGCGCTGCCTCTTCTGTGGGACTGATAGCTGTAGTAATGGAAGTCAGTGCAGGGAATTACAACCAGCAGTGCACTGATTTTAAGCATCAAAAGCTTCTACACTGTAAAATATTTATCTTAAAGGTTCCCTGTGGAGTTTTTGACCTCTAGTAACGCTATGGAGCTGTTTTTTCATGAATGTGTCTTGTGCATACGAATGAGGACCCACATGCATGTGCACACAGGCGAAGCCATACACATTCCTGCCAATGGTTTCACATTATTCCACTGATCTACAGGTGGCGGTAACGCATCAAGAAATGCAAGAATGTGCCAACAAAGGCAGAGATGAGGAGCATAGTTGATGAGGAGCATAGTTTGTTTATATGAAAAGTCCACAGGGCACCTGCACCGATGTCTGAAAGAAAAATCGTAAAACAAAGCAAGAATGTATGTTTGGTTTCAGATGTGGGGGGACAAGAAATATCACATTGCACATATTACACAAATAACACATTGTGCTTTGCATAGTCTAACAAAAGCCCTTTTTTTTTTCTAAGACTCCAATCGCCACACAGAAACGTATTAGTTTAAACACTTGCAGAGTGACTGTCATCATCGTCTTTTTTTTTCTTCTGCTGATTAAAAAAAAAGTCTATTATTCAAATATAAAAATAAGTGAGCCACGTACCTTTATGAAAAGTGGTAATGCACATTCTCATTAGAAGTAGGTGCAAAAACTGGAGCTGCCATCACACCTAGCTTACACTATTCGCAACAGGGATAAAAGGTGAAGGTAGAGGCTATTATCTTACAAAATTGTTAAATACAAAATACACACATAGGAATATCAACAATATTAAGTGTACAGTGAACAAGAATATTTAAAAATCCAAAATGTCCCAGGGCAGAGGACTGTTAGTTTTCAGATCTATTGTTTTTCGTCTCCTTAGGTTGGAGATTATGTTTTTAAAAACGGTGTTGCTGGAGATCATTGATGGATTACTACTTTGTCTCTCGTTTTCCATATCTGTGAGTTGATGACGTACATCACCAACCAGAACAGTTGTCTCTTTGAGTCCGTGTAGGTTTCATTAAAAAGTCCATACATGATAGATTTTAAATCAGCTTGGATATTAAAACCTACACTGGCCATTTTGTTTCTTATATCTTTGGTTCAGTGGCAGTCGAGCAGCAGATGTTGGGGTTTCATCAGCCCTCTGCTGTACTCCCTGTTGATGCACGACTGCGTGGCCACCCACAGCTCCAACACCATCATCAAGTTTGCTGATGACACGACCGTCATTGGCATGATCACCGGCGACGATGAGACGGCCTATAGAGAGGAGGTCAGAGCCCTGACATCTTGGTGCCAGGACTACAACCTCCATCTCAACATCAGCAAAACAAAGGAGCTGATTATGGACTACAGGAGGCGACAGGGAGAAGGACACGCCCCCCTCTCCGTTAATGGGACTATGGAGAGAGTCAGCAGCTTCAGGTTCCTTGGGGTTCACATCAGTGACTACATTTACATGCACACAAATTTTCCACTATTAGTCAGAATATGGCAATATTCCAAATTTGATACGGGTCATGTAAACAGAATATTCTGTTTGGATATTCCGAATTAGGCCTTATTCCAAATCGTATTTCCTCAAATAGTGTCCTGGGCCTTTATTTACCGGAACAGGAGGTACCAGGCCTTTATCTGAAGCAGGCTTGTATTAGAGGCCTCTGTTACTTCCTGTATCAGTTTCAAATTAAAAGCCCTCTAGCATTTCAGTGGACAGAAACCTTTACCCTTCATTTCTTAACAAGGCTTTTATTGTTAAACATTTGCAGGAAAACTCATTGACTTGAAAGGTTGCCACTTGAAATGTAGCTACTGCCATCTTGTGGCGCTTGATTACTACAAAATACAGTTTGGCTGATATATTAACACACATACACCCGCAGTGACTGAAATCGGACAAGAACACATCCAGAATGATCAGAGTGTTGAAAATAGCATGATTATATTGTTGAATTGATTAAATGAAAGCGATGGAAATATACATTATGCTTACTGTAGTGCATGCACATAATATGACAGCCACCGGGAGTTTATCAACCTTTGTTTTTTCCATGGCCTATATTGGGGGCCAGCCTTTAATTGATCGTGTTGACATCAACCCCTGTTAAAAACAGCCGATAAGACTGCTGAATTCTTGAGCTCTCAAGCTCATTACTGTCACTTTACTTGCACCTTACTGGAACGGATGTCATTTAATCTTTATACTACTGTTACTTACTGGTTACTACCTGTTTACATCTCCATTTATTTATATATATATATATATATATATATTACCGTTTATATCTGCATAGATCACAGTATGTGTGTGTATATATTATATATATATTATGGGTTGACCCCAAATAGTCGAATATCTGACGATTCAGTCTAAGGGGCCTGGTTTGACTGCTAATCTCTCAGTCGACTCGTCGCAGTTGCTGGAAAATGTGGTTATGAAACAAAGGATCATTCCAATCGGGCTATATGGTGGTGCTGAATGACTGATTTACACAGAATTACTGGGTTTCTCCCAATAAATCATGATATATAACCGAGGTCACCAATAGGCAGACCGTGGTCCGGACATAGACGCCGTCCTACCCGTACCTATAACCAATAAATTGTTGAGAATTATTACATTTTGACGGAGCATTTCCATTTTAACCAGTGCAGCTTTTCTAGCCTTTATGCCACTGGTTTAGCAGCCCAGGAAAGTCACAGACCAATGCATCCATTGTCAATCATGCTACTCAGCCAAGCAAATCTGTACATTCACGACTCGAGTCGGTGAGTGAGAAACAAACACAGGGAAGAGACGAGACGAGAGACAACAGTCAGAGAAATAAGTGAATCAGAGAAAAGTAATTTCACATGCCGTGCTCTAAAAAGAGAAAAGTAGACTGCAAAAAAAACAGAGCTTTTAATCAAGAATGGACAGACTCTTACATGTTCATTCTTCACACGGGCAGTTGTGATTTGTGACAATGTCATAGTATTGTAAAAAGTAGTAAAAAGTAAAGTATATTGATCTCCGTAGGGAAATTCATTCTCTGTATTTAACCAATCCTAAGTGTTAGGAGCAGTGGGCAGCCACTGTGCAGCGCCCGGGGACCAACTCCACTTCTAAACCAGTGCCTTGGTCAGGGGAACTGACAGGAGAATTAATCTAACATACATGTTTTTGGTGTGGGGGGAAACTGGAGGAAAACCATGCAATCACAGGGAGAATATGCAAACTCCACACAGAAAGGCCCTGCCCCAGCTGGGATTCGAACCCAGGACCTTCTTGCTGAGAGGCGAACCATAAAACGACACATTTATGCTAACTGTTAGGCTGTCCCTGATATACTATTTGTTTAAATCGACTCATCAGATACATTGTTTGAGAGCATCAGGGGCTTACCAGTCCAGTGTACTCTCCTTTGCTTAAGGTCACTTAAGTAAAATGTTTCAATTTCAGACTTTTACATTATTCCTGTTTTCAGTTCCTTCCATTTGTTTGTATCCTTTCAGCTTTTGTGCCACTGCACTCCTCCTCCTCCTCACACTGTGACTCAGCCCAGACAAATGCTGGGCTGTTCATGACTTTAGGGCAGATGTTTTGCCTTCCAGGCATTTCATTTTGAAAGTGGAACCCATTTTACGAGGCATTCATTGTGTGTAATTGCTCTCATAATAGCCCGGTCCCTCGGTAGTGAAAATAAAACCAGTCAGAGCTGAAAGTGCATCTGCTTACTGCTCTGTGTTTGACGGAAAACATCCTACAGAGCTGAGCTGGGCTGTGTGCGCAAACCAAATGAAGGCATCCTAATCAAATGTGACCTTCCCCTTCTCCACTCTCCTATGTTAATAATGGCTTTCACGCCTCTGCCCAAGGTGCTCTCTCACGCTCATCTGCTTCTCACTGAGCCCTCACATTGACACAATAACATTTCAAATGATAATAAAAAATCAATGAATGCAACAAAGTAAATTAAACAACATCAGGGTAACAGTCATTTAAATTCAGTGCCATCAATGACTACGTTTACATGCACAAAATATTCTGTTTTTTGCCCTTATTCTGAAAAAGACAGTATTCCTACTATGCTGTTTACATGGCTAATGAAAATTAATTACTAATTAATTAATTAACTCTGGCTGTGTTTGACAGGGGTCGATGCCCTAACATGTCGTTTATCCCGTCAAAATATGGAAAAGTGCAACGGCCATTTAACTTCTTTGTGTCAAAATAGGACTTCTTCAAAGTTTTCCACCAGGGGTGGACTTGTTCGACCGTGTGAACTCAGCCTCCCTCTTTCATTTGTTCCACCTTCTTGAAAAGGTCGGCGTTGCGATATTTGCTCATATCCAGGCTCATAAACAGGCAAGAGGCTGAGTGACTCAAACTGTGGTAAAAACCCCAACTGAGACACATATTCCAAATGCGCTGTATACATGTCCAAAGAATGCTCCTAAAACCTGAATAATATCGGCATATCCCACGTCTTTATGGGAAAATGCTACATTTGGAATAAGGCCTAATGCGGAATATCCAAACAGAATATTATGTTTCAATGACCCATATCAAATTTGGAATATTGTCATATTCAGTCAATATTATTAAACCGACCTCTGTGATAGACTTTTATAAAACATGAAACGTAATAGAGCTCCAAAGGCGTCTCAAGTTTGCAGTGATTGGAAATCTAATACCCCCTTCAGCAAACCGGAGGACAGTCCCCAACACATGAGGATGCTTTGCTGTGTTAATTGACCCAGTGTAATAATAGAGCAAGGATAAACCTGTGCAGCTTATGAATTTTCTGCTTTATAACACTTGAAGCTGCACGCTCTCATCTGTAGTGCCTCAGTTTCCAGGAGAAACACAGATCTCAGTACAGTCCTGTACGACTCGTGCACTGATCCACACACAATGTGTGAGAAGCCAGTGACGGCAGCTGCACACACACACACACACACACACACACACACACACACACACACCTCCTTAATTCATCCACTTGATTTGTTTGCAGGTAACAACCTCCTGTCTAATGAATGCTAATTTCTTCACTCAGTAAACCATCTGCTGTTGTGCCCAAGATGTAGCTGGTATATTTATTCTCAGCAAGTCGTTTTTAGTCTTCTTGATAGACACTTAAATGTTCATCAAGTGGAAATTAGACATTTTGTCCTGATGGTGGTGCAAGACGAAAGGTCAGGGGGTCGTTAAAATCAAAATGATGTATCCGCTTAGAAGCATGAGCGCATTCAATAAATTACAAGGGAATATGCCTATTTTCCTAATAGATTTTTATGGAAGTGCAAAGCATTCACAAAAGGGGGAAAAAATTGAGGCCTTATCTCATAATTATGACTTCTGTATATCATAATTACAAGAAGAGATGTCATAATTATGAGAAAACTCTATTGTAATCATGAGAAAAGGTTAAGGTGGTTATCAGTCATGGCTATAGGAGAAGACAGGGGCATGAGGCGCTACCTGATTTAATTCACTTTTATTTCTTCCTTTTGTTTGAGACAGTGACAGATATTAATGTCACTGAATAATGTGGATGGTATCATTATTAGTGTATTATTGTATTCTACGCCTTCATGTCCTGATGAGGTAATGCCGTCATGTACGTGAGGTTGATATGTTTACAGATGTGAAATAAAGCTGTAGCGTCCTGCGTGTTGTTGTCGTAGAGTTTATGCATGAGACACAAACAGTGACAATATGATAAGCAGAACAATTAGTATGTCAAGATTATGAATCTTGACAGAAAGCACTCTGATCTGATCTGAGTCATTCTGTTTCCACAGGAGCAGCTAAACCAGTACAGGATGCTCCATGGATACAAAGTCATAAAGGAAGGAATCTCTGTCTTTCTGTATGTATGTATGTATGTTCTTCTATTATCTCGACAACCACTCATCCGATTGACTCCACACTTGGCGGGTGTATTGCTGAAGACCCAAGGGAGTGCAGTGTTGAAATTGGTGCAATTTGGCCAGATGGTGGCGCTATAACAACGAACTTTACATTCTGGCCTCTAACTTTTGAACCATAAGTCTCATAAACAAATAACTTTGTTCCTGTATTCTGTGGGTCCACAAATCTATACATATAAGCCACACCCATTTGCGTGTAGATTGATTTTTCGCCATTTTCAATTTTGTCCAACTCTCTTACACATTTTGAACAATCGTCAACAAATTTGGTACAGAACATCTCTGGACCGAGCTACTTTTTTGGATTTTTGATATTCCATATACTTTTGCTATAGCTGACCCTCAAAGTTTGCTCAAATGCTGCTCAAATGTCATCTCTCCTGAAAACTTTGTGCTATTGCAACCACATTTGGTGGGCATGTGTATATATGATGTCTGAGTGACTATGACAAATTTGGTGCTGTTTGGCCAATAGGTGGCGCTGTAGCAGCATCATCTAACTATAAAGGAAGGAATCCCTGTCTGTCTGTACTGCACTGAAATGCTGCCAAGCTATCAAAATGTCTGACCCTATCTAAATACCATGGTACCATTTGGTAACAGCTATCAAAATAAAGCATGCAGTATACTATGATTAAAATGTTATCTCAAGATACAAGATAAGACCTCCATTTTTTTTCTTTGGGGAATGTATTGTTCTTCCATAGATTTTTGATATGTATTGTGTGGAGAGGAAAATGTGACCGGAAAAGGTCTGGGGGTCAAGAAAACTATATGGAGTAATCCCGTCATGAATATTCACACCAGACTCCATGATAACCAGATATCTTTCTCTAAAAGATATCTATCAGTAGTTGTCCTTGTATCTCCTGGAGGTGTTGGAACAGCAGACATACTGAGTGACTCACTCACTGACATCACCTTTCTGCCTCAGTTTGATGAGGAAATATGACATTTTTATTTTATTGTGAGAGAAGACTCCTCTTTGTATTATCAGATGGCTATCTAAGGACGAACTCATTTCTTTGCCAGAGCAGCACACACCATTACTGAGCAATTTCACCCTAATTACTGTGAATATGATACCAATCTTGAATGATACCTGTATTTAAAGAAGCAAATATTTTTATTGGCAGAGAAAAATGACAATTTCCTTGTAAGTTGGTGTCAGTTTTACATTGTTTTTACCATTCTTACTATACACTATTGTTGGAATCCAGTATAAAACAGGTCATAAATACATAAAACATTTTGGGCTCTATTTTCTAGGGCAGCATTTTGACCGTATGGTATTTTCCTGACCTTGAAATTCGCTTTGCCTGGCGTCTGTGTGGTACTTTGGTGCCCAGTGCAGAGCGCACTGTGCACAGGTGCGAGGAGAGGAACAAACAGGTGGGAGCTTCATTCAAATGAGAAGCAAGTTGTTGGTGTTTTGGTGGAAATTGGGTCTTAGACATTGCGTCTGTATCTGGAGCAAAGTCACTCAACCGGCAATTTGGTAATTCTATTAAGACCAAACTAAATACTTGATTTGAGAAGTGCTGTGTTAGAGCACACTGCCATTTCACATGGCCATCCTCTATGTTTACCTTGACTAAGTCAGATGCAAATGACACCAGGCTGCTACAAAATTACCACACACACCTCTACACACATCACACTGGTTGGTTATAACTCAAAATTCTGCCTGCTTATGTGGAAGACTCTAGATTACCAGGGCTCTGGCAAAAGTGCCATTTAATGTTTAACTTTTGTACCACATTTGTATACCCTGGTTAATAGAGGTGGGGGAAAAAATCTTAGATGCATCGCAATTCTCTCTTGAATGATTATGTCTCGATGCAGAAAACTCGATCATCGAAAATTTAAAATTCAGTTCTCGACATTATTATCATCACCTGTAACAATTACCAAGGTGTACGTACAACCTTCCTTATGGCTAAACCAATTGGATGGTGAGACTTAACGGACATAAAACAAAATGTGGGTAGGTTTTCCGTTTGGTGAGTAAATCTTGGAAGGCTATCTGCCACACTGGCAGAGAAATGTTTGTACCAAAATAGTCATGTGTTGCAGCCAGAGTTCGCCAGCATATTTTCTCTGCTGCTAAAACCCACTAGCTTTGTACTAACTACTGCAACGTACAACGGAGGAAGCTGTTCTTCTTCTACTACTTGTACTTCAAAACTCTCTCACCTTACTCAACACAGCCTGGTGGTGGAAGTACAACACATCCACAAACATTTATACTGCATAAAATACTAAATTATGAACACTATATTCCAAGATGTACTGATCGAACATGTTTTCCAGGATCCAAACATTACCTCCCAAGAAAGGAATTTCAAATTCACCTGTTAAGTTAATTAAATTGAATTATACTCAAATAAATAAGCAGGGGTCCTTGCTAACCAATACAAAACAGTTAACAGAAGAAAATAGGTGAGTCAAAAAGTTATTTTTGGACTCTGATCAAGATGCATCGATAATCGTTTTATAATTGAATCTTAGTTCTAGTTCTACTAATAAATAATGTGGGTGTAAATGCAGCAGAACACATTGTGATCGGAATGCAATCAGATCATTCAGACCACAATGTGAGGCGGTCTGACTCACATTGTGATCAGATCTATACAGTTTAAACACAAGCTTTAGAAAAAGTTCTTCCTGCTACCTTAAGCAAGCCAGGCAGTAGTTGACGAGTCTTGATTTAGAAATGAATGGCGTCCATCCATGGCATTGCTTCTGGGACTGTCCATGTTGATAACTAATTTGTGTAGTGAGAAATGATTGCAGTGTTAGCAGAGGTGAGATAACAAGAATGCTTATTAATACCAGGTGTAAATGCAAAGGGCTGTGATCAGATGTCATTATCCAGATAATGTATTCAAATGCAGAGCACGTGTTAATACCAGGTGGAAATGGGGTCTTGTAATGTAGTAGGCCTATGGTGCATATAATAAATATTGTGTAAATTCATTATGTATTATTACTGTGTTGCAAAATAAAATTTGCAACATTTGCAGAATGACAATAAACAATATGGTCAAATATTGTCAAATAATTCCACTCCACACCATCCAGACAACAATATTATTACCTGAAGAAGCATCTCTCTGTTTGTTAAGCCATTGAAATGCTTTACTGTAATTGGCTCAGCTGTGTGCGCTGTGTGTATTATACACAATATACAATACAATAGGACCCTTCATGTACAGTAGACAGCAAAGCAAGGTGGTGGCAAATTCTGAAGGGACTCTGAAGAGGACACTACCAACAGCAGTACAACAACCATTCTAAGGATCTCACTGCCTGCAGCATATTTCAAAGTGTTTTTAATATGGTATTCTTTGATTATCTATTCCTTTCCAAAATGTAGATTAAGATGTTTTTTTATGTGGTCAAAAGTTACGCAAAAGAAATTGTACAATAAAGAGACGGAAGTGAACAAATCTTGAGGTACCCTTGGCCCATCCTTTAAGGGCCCCTACTTTGGAAACTCCTGCCATAGAGTGAGTGAATGTGAAATCTCTGAATGCTTAGTGCCTGCCAGATGTTCTCACAGGCGTTTCTGGCTGTTCTCTTCCAGCAGGCCACAGTAGTTGGTCTGAATAAGGAGGTCATGACTGTTTATGTATGCTCCACAGGCATTGTGGGCCAGCAGTGTGACCTGAGAGAGCCACTGAAGTGAAGCCAACGTGTGAGACAGCTGCCGCCAGTGATCCACTGAGACCTGATCTAAAAGTCTGATATACAGTGGCACTCTGCAGGCCTCAGACACCCGCCATTACAAATGTACGCACTCACAAGCTCCCACTCGCTGTATGCTGTGAAAAGTCATAAATATACACCCAGATGTTTTATCAAAGTGTCTGGAAGTTGGATGAAAGTTACATTAGCTTTGGTAATTGCTGCAGTGAGAAGACGGGGCACAGAATCAGGACTTATCTCTCCTTGGCATTAGAAGGAGGATGGATGGGAGGCTGTTTATTCCAGACAAACAAACCTTCAGTGAAAAGACGTTGTACACAAGGAAAGTGTGTCAGGTTTCGATGGAATGGCATCTGACTTTTTCCATCTGCTGTGTGTGTGTGTGTGTGTGTGTGTGTGTGTGTGTATTGGAGTAGGAGGGTGGGTGCGGTGCTATGAACTAATGAGAGTTAAGGCATGAAACTAAGCACGAACAGAGCTTGATAGCTGTTCCTGAAACAGAATGAGAGCTGAGATGTATCACCATGGAGATCAGTCACTCAAAGCAAATTGAATAATTGCCATTGGATCTGTCCTTGGATTTGTCAATGAGTGTGTGTGTGTGTCAGTAACAAGTAATGGATTAAACTTTAAGAGTAAAATAGGAACTATTCTCTATACAGCAGTGAGCGACTACTCTGCTCACTGAAAACTGGACTTACCAACAGTTTCCAGGTTCACAGCACAATAATATACTTCAACTGTTTCCACTGAAACAAGTGGCAGAAATAGAGAAGGAATTTAAGAGCAAAACATACATCCATAACAACAAAATAGAGATCTGCAACCTGGCTAATAATGTTAAAATACAAATGTAATTTTACAAGATAAATCAGAATATTTCTTTTTCTTTTAATTACATATTACAAGAAAAAAATTACGTTACAACAAACTAAATATCACAGGATCAAAATGTAATTGAACAAGATAAAGTCATAATATTACAAAGTTGTAGTTTTAACAGCAAAATAATTCATCATTCACAAGTTATAATTATTCAAGAGAAGTCACAATATTACAAAATAGAATTGTAATTTTACAAGATTAAACCATAAAAAATAAAGTAGTCTTGTAAGGAAAAGTCATAACACATGAATTAAGTTATAGTTTTTCAATAAAAATATTACAAGATAAAACAGTATTTTTACAAGAAAGGGCTAAAACATATTACAAGAAAAAGTGGCAATTTGACCCATCCAGCTAACTCTTCCTTTGGAGTTCATTTTCTTCTTTCTAATAAATTTTTGGTGTTTTGAATTTACATTAGTTCAGCTCTGTTTATACATTTTTGGTGGTATGGCTATGAAATAGGTTAATTGAATTTCCTCCTCCCAGCTTAACCTTCCTTTAATTTACCTCTGCATAATTTGCACTTGCTTTTTAGAGGGGGAGAATTTAACACACAAGACTGACTCTAAAAAAATGTGTGAATTTAAATCCATACAATATTTGAGTGATCGTCCCTAAAGTACAGATGCAAAAAGATCAGTTTTTGTGCCTCAGATGACACAAACAAATGTTCCTCCAGGCTTGTGTTCCTGTTTGATAAATACCATGTCTGTAGGAGCAAGCCAAGATTAATAACACAGAGGCTTGTTGTAACCTAAATGACATTCCTGCCATTAGCCAACAAAACCACATATCAGATTTAAGTTGCAAAACATGCAGTAGATTAAATGGCCTTAATATATAGGCATGATTTCACATACAAGCACTTATAGGGTTTTTTTTTTTTGTATTTATTTTTCATTCAAACCCATCAGTTTGCCTCCTACATCAATCCTGAAAGCCAAGGTGCACATATTGATCAGCATAAGTAATGATCACTGTAAGGCCGAATTCACATAGAATCAGGTAGAAGGTAGCTGCTCATAAATCGGGGGTGGGGGGTGGGGGGGGGTCTTTATTAGATAGAAGTCTTTATTGTAAGTTGAGAAATAAGGTTACCAAATTAAATCATATCACAAAGAAAAACAAAACATTTGATAGCTCCATAAATGATAGTAAAACATTATGGAAGACTTTGAATGAAATAATGTGTAAGAAGTCAGGCAATTCTCAAAGGTATGGTCAGGATGTAGCTAAGATCTCGCATGCAATTAGATGATGTCAATTTAACATGCAACATTGTAAATAGTATTATGAGGGATAAAACATGTTGTTTTAAATTTGATCAAGGTTAACCAAGGCACAGTTTGAGGATATGTTTCTCTCTCTTTCCGATGACACATCTCCTGGCATAGATAACCTGGATGGAAACATTTTTAAAATTGGAGCTACGCTGCTTTCCAAACCAATATGTCATATTTTTAATAGATGTTTACTTAGTGGCACTTGTCTGGAGCTTTGGAAAGAGTCTAAAATCTTACCTTTACCCAAAGATGGAAAAGTAGCTCTTAGCTGGTAGCTTTACTGGCTCCAATTGTAGACCCATTAGTGTACTCCCTGTGCTGAGTAAGATACTCAGGAAGATCATAATTTCAATCAAATGTTAAATTATTTTAGTAGAAATGGACTACTTACAAAAGCACAGCATCCTTATAGACCAGGGCACTCTACTAGTACTGCATTAGTACACGACTGATCAATGGTTAACACATATGGATGAAAGGAAACTAGTTGGGGCTGTGCTCTTGGATTTTACTGCAGCTTTTGATGTCATTTACCACAGTATTCTTGTCGCCAAACTTGGTTTTTCACCTTTAGCTCTTGCTTGGATGAACAGTTACCTCTCTGGTAGAACACAGAGTGTGTTTTTCAATGGCGGTTTTTCTGACAGCAAAGAAATATCTTGCGGTGTTCCACAAGGGTCCACTTTCATTTTCCATTTTTATAAATGATTTACCATTTGGAAATGTTCTGCATTTGTTCCATCTTCTGTAATGATTGACGTTGTTCGGACACTTGCTCTGTCACACTTGGAGTACTACATTTGGTCAAGTGCTGCTGAGAAACAAAAAAAAACTTCAAATTGCACAGAACAGAGCAGCCAGATTAATTCTTCATTGTTCTTTCTGTGCTAGTGTGTGAGAGACGCACAAAAGATTATCATGGCTGACTGTTGAGGCTAAAATAAAATCTTGTCTTCTGTTAGTCATGCAAAATGTCATTTGGAAGAATACACCACTCTTCTTCTGTGAAAATGTTATTATCTTTATATCTGACTTGTTTTGCTTTTGTCTTGTTTTATTGTTATTTTTTGATTTTAAATTGTTGTTTGGTAATGTTTTTGTGTGGAGCAAAGTCTTCAGAGAGGTAAGATCCATATTTCCTGGAAATCACTGCAGCCAGAAATACTGTGTTACAGAGCAGCCTGCAGGATTCTGGTGCCACTATCTGGAATCAGTTAGACAGGTCTACAAGGAGACAAACTGGTCTACAGGCTTTCAAATAGAAAGTGAAATCTGGACACCAGTACACTTTATTGACAGACTATTCTCATATTTCCCAGCCGAATTAAGTATTCAAATCACTTGCACTGACTACCACACTGTTCCTTCTCTCATAGTATACGCTAAATGTGTTCAATCAATGACTGTGCTCATGCAGCTTACTATACTGTAGACAGGGGTTTACCCTCCAGTGTTCACTCTCATGGACTGCAGAATTGTATGGATGCACCATTGGTCATGTCTGTAGGATTTAGATTCTCAATGCCATGTTTTATTTTTCACTCAGCCAAATATCCAAATTTGACAGAGAAAATAGATTTTTTATTTATTTCATGGGAGCAGTGTGGAGTCAGAGTTTTTCTTGATATCAGCAGCTTCAGACATTTCTGGTGGGTGCTGCTTGTTAGAAGAGTTCTCTATAAATAATAATGTTAATGTATAAAGGACAGAACAGTTTTTCCTCCTTTGCTGTTGATTTTTGGTCTGATGTTTCTTATTATTCTACAATTAAACTGCAAGCTATGAAAGCAAAGGCTGTATGAGGTTATTAAGCTTTCCTTTGCTTCCATACAACACTTCCCTTTGAGAAAAGCTCCAAAATCAAGGAGATGTTTTGCAACCAACATGAGACTTATTGACTGAACAGGTTATTATCCAGAATATATATACCACATTTAAGACACAAGCAGGGTTAGTTAGTCCTCTGCATACTATCCTGCTTAATGGCATTTTATGGTCTTTATAAATGTACCCATACTGGCCCATTTTAACATGTAATTATCAGTAGTTAGACTGTATGTGTGTAGTTTCAGTACAATCATACGGCACCCCGGATTGGCCATAGAGAGAAAAAAAAATATTTCAAGGCCACGTTTTACTACATCAAGGGCTCGAAATGCTATTGCAAAATACAATTCGTTACCACGTTTTGGTTAATTTGTGCACACATCTTAATCCAAGTGTACCCACCGTGCGTAAAGCAATGTTGCCAGCTTGGCCACTTTCTCGCTAAATCTGGCGACTTTCCAAATCCTCTTGGCGACTTTTTTTGTCAAAAGTGACTAGCGACAAATCTAGTGACTTTTTCTGGTGTTATTGGAGACTTTCTGGTGTTTTGGAGACTCTGACGTGAAAGCACATATCGTTCTGCAGTTACTGTCCTCAACGAGAAGGCGGGTGCTGCCGTGAGCCCCTCCCCCGTCCCAAAGCACTCACAGGCGGTCAGTCTCACAGTAGCCTCGTGCAGCAGAGAGGAGACCCGCACCACTCCGCATCCAGACTGCAAATGAATCGTGCGCACGCAAAGCTGCCGCTGATCCCGCCCTGGCTTACAGAGCGGGATGTAATTGTAAATGTTTCTTAACTGTCACACTAAAACAAATCATTGCATTTGACTCACACAGCCTCAGTCACTTACTCACCTCGTCCACTGTGTGTGTGCCTCTCTGTGACATAAGTAAACATCTAGCTAGCTAGCTCATCATGTCTCAGTCTAAACTGTACGCTCAAAAATACAGAAAGGACTGGGAATCAAACCCTGAATTCAAAGGCTGGTTGAAGCTGTTTATTGGAGATGATACACGGTCAAACTGCCTGTATTGTAAGGCTGATTTCTACGCCAAACTTTGTGATATAAAAAAACACATGACAACTCAAAAACATACTCAAAAGGCAAAGCCTTATAACAGTTCCACCCAAAGCAAGCTGCCATTAATGAGTAAAAAAATTGACTGCAAAAAAGGCTGAAGCCACCATGGCATTAGCTATTGCTGAACACTGTTCCATGCTGGCTCCTAAGTGGAGCATAAGGTTAGAAACTAAACCAAACTTAACAAAACTAAACAAAAAAAAAAACCTAAGTAACTCTGCCAAAGTGTCTCTTTTGGGTCACTTTGCCGGTCCCAAGCCCAGATAAAGGAGGAGGGTTGGACGTAGACCTAGCAATTCCACCCCACATTCACAGTCTTTTGATTAAATTTGATATTCTAACATTTAACAATACAGGACAAAATTGATTTATGTAATGTGGGTCTAGACAAAGCATTTAAGTCATGAAGTTATTTTGAGAAGTGATGGCCTATTTCAATGACAAAATTAAAAAAACAAACCAAGAAGCAACAGAAGAAAGTTAATTTGTAGTTCTCACCTTTTGTCTCTCCCACGACGTTATTCCTCTCTCCTACAGCGTCCATTACAATTACATGCAAATGGTCAATTATGCAAATTAGGCGATGACGTCATTTAGCGACTTCTAGCGACTTTTAGGTCAGCCAATAGCTACTTTCCTTTGAGGAGTTGGCGTAAAGACATACATAACACATTCAACAACACCGTTAGCTATCCCCTAAATACAAAAAAGAGCTATGTGCCAGCTGACCATTTATGTTTCTTTTTTTCTAAAACATTCAGTAACTCCATTGTCTATGGGTTTGCTCTCTTACATTCTAAATGATTCATGTTCATGCATTAGCCTTGGACCTTTACTCTGATATTTGCATTGTTTTTAACGAGCCCTAATATGCCTTCAGGGCAGAAGGTTGGAATAAGCTATGATTGTGTGGCACGTTACGCATACAAGTGCCTTACGCGCGCTCCTCCAGGAACAAGCGGTGCCTGTACACCAAATACCAGACGCTCAAGCTGGAGAAGGAGTTCCTGTTAAACATGTACCTCGCGCGGGACCGGCGGCATGAGGTGGCGCGCGTGCTTAACCTGACGGAGCTGCAGGTGAAGATCTGGTTCCAGAACTGGCGGATGAAAATGACGAAACAGAGCAAACAGAGAATCGGTGCGTAAGGCACTTGTATCCGTAACATGGCACACATAAGAGTTTGCCGAAAAACATCAGTCCGACAACTTGCCAGACAACGTGGTAACGAATTATATCTCGTGCACATGAATTAACCAAAATGCACGAAATAGCATTTCGAGCCCTCGATGTAGTAAAACGTGGCCTCGAAATATTTGGTTTTCTTTCTATGGCCACTCCGGGGCTCCGTACAATTTTAAGTGCGAGTACTGTAACACCATTGGTGCTTACATAAACACAACAAATCCCTAGTAAATGTTCACATATTGTAAAACACAAAGACCAAAATTTGTAAGTCAGTAACAAGCTATTTAATAACGTACTGCAAAGTATAACAAAAGTATACTGTATGTTTGTACTCAAAAGACATACACATCATCTGCACAGAATGTTCCTCCGCACTACTGGAACAACTGTTCGGTGTCAGTGTTTGCATTAACTCTTAGATCAGCAGTTTGTTTTCATTATTTGTGTTGAGAGAACATTTCATGCACAGAAAGAACGGTAATAATAAGACCAAAGACAGACAGCAAATGCTGCATTGAGTCTGTCTCTGCATGCAGCAAAATTGTCATCAATATTACATTTAATTCATTCACTGATAACGGTCAAGAATGCTCAGTGCTTGTACATGTTATAACAGCAGTCTGTATTAAAGGTTCATTCACATCTGCAGGATATGCTCTCCTCCCACAGACATTAGAGTGTGGTGTGTCTTTCCTCAGAGGGCAGTCATATCTTTGGGTACCAATTTGGAGCTGATCAACTGCCGCAGGCTGTGGCAAATCTTTAAATTTTTATATAAAGTGCAAACTCCGTCTACTTGGGAAATGTACTTAACCTTTCTTCTTACATCTTTACCTTTTAAAAGTTACAGATTAAAAGTGGATCCACAGGCAAAGTTACCTTGCGAGGCAGCTGGATTTGTGAGATCACACGAAATCACGTGAGAATCCATCTTGCCAGGCTTCAAGTTATGCACTTGTGGCCGAACCACAATGGTTTGGACCAATCAGCGTCCTGTGAAGAACCACTGGCAGCTACGGGCGTGGTTTAGGTGTGACGACTGCGACTGTTCGGCTCCTAGGTTAGCATAGATGCTGCTATAGCATCAGTTCTATCAGAACTGCAGAGCATTTCTTCATTGAAAGAAGAGCAAAGAACGGCACTGAAGACTTTTCTCCATGGAAAAGATGTTTTCGTTCTTCTCCTGACTGTCTTCGGCTCTGCTACTACATCATATGTTTCGTTGATCTGATTGATTGAGGTTAGCCCGTGATAGAAGGTGATAGACAGGTGGTTCATCCAATCACCTGCCAAGTATTTTTTGAAAGTACCTGCCAGTTTCCAAGGACGACTTCTCAAATGGTTTTGTTACACAGAACCATCTGCCGCGTCAGGTTACAGGCAAAGCTCAAGTTCCACGTTTTCAACCCAGTAGTTATTTGTCAATTGAAGGAGATTAAATCTGTATTTTACAAAACATGATGTCATTGAATGTGATGATCATATGAATGTATTGTATCATATTCAAACCAGAGGTGACACACAAATGAGCCTCAAGATGTTTAAGTGCTGGAAAGATTGTTCATGACTGGATTAGTGTAGACATAAACAATCTTCACACCTGTAGTTTTGTTCATTTGGTCCGGACCAAGGAAAAAAATGACCCATTGTTGCATTTTACTTCTGGTGCGGTTCATGTTCACACTGACCTTTAAAAAACCTACCTGTTAACACGAGGTTATACAGATTGACAGGTAACTCATTGATTAGAGAGCTTTAGCATCCTGCATCACAAGAGCTACATGGACCCACGTGGGGAAATCATTTGGATCGGGTATGACTGTTCTTGGGTCTGTTCTGGACAAGGTCTTAATGTTCTCCAGTTCCTTTTCCATAGGGTCTCTTTTTGAAAGAAAAAAACAAACAAAAAAACAATTCATGCATGTTGGATTCAGTAAAGTTTTCCATGGGCCCGTTTCGGATCAGGTGAAAATGTTGGACTCATGAAGACCTCTAGTCTGATGCCATCACCCTGCTCTGTTTAACAGATACAGGAGACCCACATGGTTAAACAAGCCTGTGAGCCTTTCATGAGTAACACGTCCAGGTACTATGTGCTCTTTGTTGTCTTCTTTATTGTGTTCAAGAGTTACCTATTTTGACACAAACAAGTCTTCTGACTGAAGCCAGAAAAAACAACTGTAAAACTAGTTTTCACCAGAAATTTTTTTTTATCTCCAGACAAAAACATCAATGTTGGACAATTCTGCAAAACCCCAAATTACATTCAATGAAAACATTTTTAAAATCTGCGCTTTCTACAATATCTGCACATGACAGCTGTGGTATAGCTAAGGTTAGGGAAAGATTTTTTTTATGGCAAATAAACTATTTTCAAGTGGGGTTAGGGTTAGGTAACTCAAACGCATTGTTATGGTTACGGAAAGATTGTAGTTCTGTGATCTGAGACAAAACACACCCATCCACAACACCAACCTCCATATCTTTACTTTTCAACTCTCTATGTAAACGGCTGACTGCTTCCTGTAGTGGCACTGAACAATGGCACTGAAAATAAATCCTGAGGTGTGGAAATGTCGTACTAGTAATAATTCCCAGGAATACTAGCATCATGTTGTTATAGTGCTTAAAGGGAGAAGGTTGGTTTGGCTGGTGTGGTGTACAAAGTGTCTGACATTGACATTAGAGACCAATGTTTGCATTCTGTCTCCTACCAACAGTCAACTTTGGTTTCTTTGAGCCATGACCACGATTTCCCCCCAACATAAACCACGTAGTTGCCTCATTGATTGCGTTGCTCCAAGGAGTTTCCTGGAAGACTAATAAAAACCAAAGCGCCTGCATCACTCTTGTGATTGACATTACAAATTGCCAATGAGAGTGAAGATTTCAGAATCTGAATAGCTCGGTATTAAAGTGACAAGAATCCTGATGATACAAATGATACAAGCCATCCTGGTGATAGAACCCAATCAGGCCCCAATGCAAAAGAACTGTCACATTTTTCCAAGTGTGAGACTGCCCAGTGTGACAGATTGTTGCCCTCTGAGTTAAACACATGCTCACACACTCACTCACACACACACTGCTGTCAGAGGCAGCAGCATGTGTGTAATATCAGTAATGTGTCGCCATCATGGACAGATGATTCTAAATCCTCCATCTACCATCTTCTCTTTTCCACTACCATGAAAAACAACAACACTACCTCCTCTCCACAGGATGTCTCAGTCTCATGCTTAATCTCAAATGTTGAACTATTGCTTCATTGAGCTAGTAAGTGGACCTCGAGTTGGGACTGTTTTGTCATATAACTGAAAGGTCGACCTGAGCTGTCAATGTTCTATTTGACCCTTGTTATGAATAAGTGCGACTAATATCCTTCAGTGAGAGCGACAGGTTGCTATATCTACTTACAGTACAATACGTAGGCACAGCAGTGCTTTGATCTTAATTCTAAGCTCACATATCATATTAACAGGTAATGTTTACCATGTTCACCATCTCAGTTTAGCATGCTAGCATGCTAACATTTGCTAAGAAGCACTAAAACAAAGTCCAGCAATGAAATTTGAATTTGTTTGAAATTATAGCAGCAGAACATAGTTTGGCGTCTATGCTGCGACCTCATCACTCCCCGCAGATATGTTTACATAGAGATATTGGGGAGTGGTGAGCAAATATCTTAAACCCCCTAGCCGGAGCCTGCAGGTGGATGCTGGGGTGATGGTGGGGCTGAAAGAACAGGCAGCAATACTGATGCAGGGCAGCAGTGGCACTGACAGGCAGAGGGAGAGATGGGAAATTTTGGAGCTTAAATGGACTGCCAAATTGGGAGGGTGTGTTTGGTAGATGATTGTGGAGAGTGAGGCATGTCACGTGTGTATAGCAGTGCAGCTCGAGTTGACTGCCTGAACTAGCTCGCCGGCGTCGCCCGATTAGTTTAATGGGTATTTGGTCATAAACCAAAGTATTGGGCAAACTGAAATTTTGATCTGCTGGTGGAGCTACATGAAAAGTCAGAGGATCACTTGATGATTGCAATTCATCCTGAAGGGGAAATGAATGTCTGCAATCAATCCCATGGCAATCCATCCAATAGTTGAGATATTTCAGTCTGGACCAAAGTGGGGGATTGACCTACAGTGACATCCATACTGAAGAAAAACATGGCTAGTGTGGCTAAAAATACATTTAAAATTCTAAACACTACAGCATAGCATAGTATTCATGATTTGTAGAAAATGGGAAACATGCAAAATCACTGATATGGTCATTTAAAGAAAATAAAGCATAAGACAAATTGCCTTTTTTGGAACAAACCATATCTCATGACTTATACCTAAATGCTACTATTTTGCATTATCAGGAGAGGAGTAATGCTGCCTGGATTACATTTTCCTTCAGTGTGGGTGTTGTTTAAGTGGAAATTTTGTCCTGATGGTGCTGCTAGAAGAAAAGGCAGGGGCTCACCAACAATAATAAAGAATCATACTTTGGCCACCATGAATAATCACAAATGTCATGAAAATCTGCTTCTTTAAATCAGACAGACCAACATTTGTATCCTTAGGCAATCTGAAAGTGTTGTGGGCGAGTACTGAACGGTGGCACTTAATAGTTACACAATCACAGAGCTGTAATTTAAAATGGACACAGACCACATTTAAAATCACCAGTTTGGTAGTATAGGTGCTGACAGCTAACATCTGTGTTTATCAGACACTCCACAGTGTTGAGCCTGGTCCCTCTGTCTTGGCTTGTTAATAAAAGGCACCAACGTATCCTCAGAACGGGGAGATGAGAGACCTGTGGGACTAAACAAGGCTGCAAAGTCCAGAGACAGAACACAATAACATGACTAATCCTGTAGGAGACACACCCCCACACCCCTGCTACATACCCTGTGTCTCACACAGACACACACACACACACCTACGCAGAACACAAACACAAGCTGTTTCCTCGCCTGGGGATAATACTGCAGCACTAGTACAGCTCCACAGCCTGACCTCACATGCTATTTACTGTATACAGTGTGTGTGCGTGCGTGTGTGTGTTTGCAATGGATACAAGAACTTCTTTCAACATACTGTGATATATGGAAAGTTGCAGTAGCACACCTACACACGATCCCACTGGGCCAGGTATATAAATGCGTGTTTGTGTGTATCTACTGTGATCATAGTTGAGTTCCTGCACAGTGCTGGTGTCTGTTTACAGAATATTTGTTTTTCTGTAACACATCTCAGACACAGTGCTGTTGTATTTGTATTTAAAAAGACAATGATCCCTTTAACCATGCCTATGTATTCCATATCTTTACAGTTTTTTTCATTGTAATATTGTCATATTGTAACACACTGTTCTGTGCAGTCTATTTGTCTGCATTTTGAATGTAATATTGTCATATTGTGACATAGATTAACCTTTCTGTACAGTTATTTTCATTGCTTATAGTTGATGACAGTAACAGTAACATTATCTTCACTTTCATTCATGTGTTGCACCATCATTTGTACACTGCACATTCCTCGGGTTCTATGTATATTTTCTATTTTTCTTTTTACTATGTATGTATGCTGAGTATCTTTGCCACCACTCTTCTTATCAGTCTTGCATTTTTCAGCGTTTTTAAACAGTGCGGGTATAAACAGGATTACTTGAACTGTGCAGATTCTCGCTCTCTTACACAGCCTGTTCCTCACTTCAAATATTGTCAGGAACAGATTTGACTGGACTGTAGTGAAATAACAGAAGGTTTCTGTCCAGGCTTTCATGTTTTCACAGTCTGAAACACAGGGACAGGCTCACTTCAGCAGCTGTCTCCTACAGTTCAAACACTGAATGCAAGTTTTAGAGCTGTATGCTCTTGAGAAAATTGGTGGAAATTATGCAAAATATAGAAACTTCTTGATGTTTGAACAAGAAACATTAATCCAACAACATTGCAATATAATAGCTGTACATGTGGTATAGTGTTTATTGTTGCAAATTGTTGCAGTAGTAAAGGCTAAAATCCGTAAACAAATTATTGCAACATAAGCTTGCTATTCTCATCATAGAGTATAGAAGCCATCCAACAGTCTATTGAAACATTTGACACTTTGGCCTGTAGTCTTTATTGTGTTTGGAATTTGCAAATGTTCATTAATAATTGAAATAACTCATAAGCATAATGTTTATAATGTATGTATATAGTCAAGCATATCATGGAAAGTATATCCAGATTTTTCACATTCCCAGTTATTGCAAACAGGATGTGGAGACTACATGCTCTAACCTGTAATATTTTCTTAGTTTATTTGTAACCTGATTGACACAATTTGCCTCCTTCTTAAGTCATAACTCAGTCAGGTCGAATAGACATCATACACAACTTACCTATTTCAGTGAAGGTGGATGTCTTGTGTTTTTGTACATCCATGGTTAGAGCGCAAACAGGAGATGCTGTTTGTTAATGCAGCATCACTTTCTGATTCACCAAAATGTAAGACATGAAGCCAGCAAAAGAAACGCAATTTTGAATAAGTTCATATGACGACCCTCTGAGCAGGCCTCTCCCTCCAGGAGCCTGGTGGGTGGAGTCGGGTCGTTGGGGAGATGCAGCTCACCTGGTCTGGCTGCGAGATGTATAAGCTGGTGGCAGTTAGCCAGTCTCTCTCTTGCCTGGCTTCCACCCTGTTTGGTTTTGCTGTATTTTGTTTGTCTTAGTTTCCTTTTAGTTATGTCAAATAAACTTAGTTTTAGTTCCAACTCTTGCATGTTCTCCCCTTCTTTGTCCAGCCTTGAGCTGGATTCAACATTCAGACATTTGGCAAAGTTTATCCTCAATAATGTTTTCATGTATTTTTTGCGCAGTGCAGGATAAACTAATTGATGTTTACACTGACTAGTGTTATTTTGACTTTATGATCAGAGATTGAAGTCTGGCGCTTTGAAAACCCCGTGTAGATGGGAAAATGGAGAGCTAAAGTAAGGGACCATCTCAATATTGCATGCAAAATGGCCAAGAGAGCTTTTCAGAACCATTTCATTTCATCTGGACCTCCTCCCATTGCAGGCTATTATAATAATAATAATAATAATGAGTTATTGCATGCTTTTTGTCAATAACTTTCAGCTTTTTTATCATAGACCCTTCAGGCCAACTTTATTTTTATCTTGGTCTCCTCCCATTATATGCACATCATACAATCATGAATAAAACTCATGCAAGATGGCCAAATTAATTCCACTGTTGAAAGCCCCCATTTTATTTCCATTATTTATTTCCACTCAGACCACTAACAATTGCACATCTAATTAATTTTATTTATTTTTTAGAGGTGGGGTGCAAATGCAGATTATGCTTCATTTATTATTTGATTAAGGTACACAGTTATTTTGTAAACTCTGTGAGCAGTTAAACTAAATATATGAGCATAGCTGGCAGAAGAAAACAATTTAACACAAATTATAACAGTTTAATTGGGATGTTGTGTGGCAAATAGCATTTGATGTGTCATATTGTTGTACTCAGTGGTAAGTTATTTGCAGTCAAGTTTCCATCCAAATTTAGCACAAATTTTAACAGAATTTCCAGAAAATCAGCATATTAATGAGCGTTTCCATCCACTGCTGTGAATACTAGGAGGTGATTGTTCAGTGTCATTAAATCATTGCAAAAGAAAAGGACACAAAAGAGCTCCAGTCAAAGACCAAACGATGAAAAAGTATGTGGAAAACATGATGGAAATATGACATATATGTTAGTTTCATGTATCAGTGTGAGGAAGGTCTCCTCATCACTCCACACAGGTCTGATGTTTTTTTGTCTGCCACAATTTTTAGTCTCCTCAGTGGAGTGAACGCTTCAGCGGATGTTTTAGTCACATGTTTCATGTACATCATGATTTATAAGTCTGTTTTCAAGCAAGCGTAAACATTTTTTTGCAACTTTTCAAATTTCCGGCCTTTCCACTGTTTTTTTTTTATGTTCAGTGAAAATGTGCATAAAAACAGGTGGATGGAAAAATACAGGAGAGAAGAATCAGTATGGCAATCACAGATTGGCTGTTTGCTTGTTATAACAGCTGCAGGTTGGGGGACAGCTAGTCGTGGAGGGAGAAGGAGGGCCAGCCTAACAATGCACCTCCTGTCAAAGCAGAAAAAGTTTTAATCAAAGCTTTGGCAACAGTTGCAGTGCTGTGCACATGTAATAACCAGGGTGAAAGCGCATTTTGTTCTTTATAAAACGTTCAAAAGGTGTTTTCCCACGTCATTTGTCTGGCTGTCAAAAACAATTTGAATTGCAACTTCGGTTCATTCTATGTCAAACAACTTGCTCACTTACTCCAAATAAATGGAAAAATGAAACCCTGGAGGAGAGTTAGCTGAACTAGTTAGCTCTATAGCCTCTCAGTGTGATTGGCAGGAGGTTTATTACTAATCTGACTGGGCATAAATGAGGATGTCTCCCTCATCAGTACAAGGATATTAAAATGATTAAACTGAACAATCTGAGAGGAGGAGGCCTGACAAGTGTTGGGCCAAACAAGTGCACTTGACACTTGCCTTGTTTTTTTGCGATTTCATGAATGGAAATCTCTGTGTCGGTTTGTTAATCCCTGTGACTGTCAGTCAACATACATTAAGGAGGAGAGACACTGATTGAGAGCTTCTTTAGGATCCACTTAGTCTGTTTCCTATCAAAAACCCAGGCCTTCTCTTTGTGATTAGAATTGGTATCACAGAATCATGGATGAAACTTCTTCATCTCTAAGGGTTGATTGCATGAAACCTAAATTATTCTTGGTGTACTTCCTCACGCTCAGCATCATGCTGCTATCATCCTGAAGCATTTGGCTCAAAATTCAGTTTTAGGCTGATGGTGACCCTTCTGGGCTTCCATCCAAATATGATTCCAACTCTGGGCTGCTTAGAGTAATCACCCCCATGATACAATAGATGGGTTCCTACTGATAGTCAGCATTGGATTCTATTAACAATGACCACAATAGTTACTTAACCTTGTCCAAGTTCATATTCTTCTGACCGTGACAAGGAACGTACCCTCACCTTAACAAATTAGTCAGGCCAAACCATAATCTTTCCCCAATCCTAACCAAGTAGTTATTGTGCCTAAACCTAGCCATTGTGCAACACAAACCTTGGGATCATTATTTTGCACATATTCTTTATATTGTAAACATTTGCACATTACTTGGTCAATAGTTAGCACATTCCACCCTCTTCATTTTTAAACACTGTACAGCTCTTTTCATTTTAAAAACATATTTCACACATTTGTTATCTATTTTCCAGAATTTTTATTGTAAACTTCTATTTCATGATCCTTGACTTTTGGAATACTTGTTTTTCGTTATGCACCGAAATACCAAGGCAAATCCCTTGTATGTGAAAACCTACTTGGCAGTAACCTGATTCTGATTCTTCTTCTGATTCTGGTGGCAGGTCAGAAAACAGTCATATGAATCTTTTTTGTAACAGTGATTTGTAACTGACGAACAATATTGTCCTGCCGACCAGAAAATGCTGTCATTTTTAAAAGCAATGAGTGACTGTATTGTCATGTCATGTTTAAGAAGGAGTGCACAAAATACACAACTGATCTCAGACGAACAAGAAGTAGTGCTCTCTTAATGTAGCAAGGTGGAGCAGTGATGTGGAGTTTTAGGGTGGTGGATGGGTCTTGTCACAGGCCGGCAATTAACGTTAACCTTTTTATTAAAAGTAATCACAATCTTTTTAACCCTTTTAACCTTGACCTCAAACAATCTTAACCTTAACCATAGTTTATTTGCCATAACCACGATCTTTAGTTACCATGTGTAGATATTGTAGAAAGCAAGACTTTTAGAGATGCTGTCATTGAACATAATCATCCAATATCGTGGTCTGGGGATAGGGTTGGGCAAAAGTCATGCAGTCTGCACCAGGCTTAAAAGCAAACTCCACCAACTTTTGACTTCTTGTCAAAATCTGGTGCCTATATTACCCACAATGCAACTTGACCGCTGACAGTTTGGTCGGAGATTCGGGTGTGTTATGCCCATGGATGTATAATAAGAACTGGATAGGGATCCGCCGCTCAGCCTTGCTTCCAATTTTTCCCAGTGGCAACTTGTGGTATTGCAACGAAAAATTCCCCTGCAGCCCAAAAAGCATTTTCCCCATAGGCCACCACTGTAAAAGAGATGTCTGTAAAACTGATGACAGGACACCTCGAACTGCAAACAAGATTGATTATGACTCTTTCTATTATGAATTTTTGATCCATGGAGTTTTTATATTTGTAAAACTTTCCTCGAGCCGAGAAAAGCGATTTAAAAATCTGTGACATCATCACAATATAAAGTCTATAGGGGAAACCCTACTGCGCATATTCAGTGGGCCGAAAGTAAACCCGGAAGCTAGAAACTGTTTTTGGCATATGCGCCAGGCGAGCAATTCTCATTGTACTGAGTAGGCGCCATCTTTGGGTCCGGTATCCAGTTCTTACAATACAGCGATGCTCTAATCTCAAGCAGAGATGAGGAGTGGGCTGCAGAGGTCTGGTAAACTCACTAGTGCTGGCTCCAACTGCATGGAGGGTTGTTGTCAGGACAGAGAGGTAAAACTGCCCACACACACACACACACACACACACACACAGGCACTCTTGCAGGAGCATCATATGAATCCAAGTACGTTCCTTGTGCTGCAGGAAGATATATATGGCATGCGCACTCTCAAAATGTCATATGTGTTCCTCTCTAACCGGGGCTTTAGTCAAGACCGCTTATGTCCAGGCCAAAGTCCCAGACCGAGTACTGCCATGACAAACACATTCACAGCTACACAGCTAGAAATTTAGAGTTTCCCATTTACCTAACCTGCATTTGTTTGGACTGTGAGAGGGAACCAGAGCACCTGACACAGGAAGTAGGGTTGTGATTTTTCCGGATTTTCCTACCTGAAAGTGTGACCCACGTGAATCATGGTTGTTGAGCTGCCCAAGTGGAAATGGAGAGGATTTGAGGACAAAACAAGTGCATATTTTACTATTTTATTACTTTCCATAATACGTATCATATAGGATGTTTGTTTGTGTTCCAAACTCAACATGCTAAATTCCACACCTGCGTATTGGGTACAGAACATATATACATACATACACACACACATACATATATATATATATATATATATATATATATATATAGTTAAGTAGGCTAGCTGTAACGTTAAATGTTAGCCTTGCATATATTAATAATAATAATATGAATCTAGATTGCATATCTAGATTTCACTCCAAGACCAACGTTTTTGAATCATTGCAGCTAAATGTTAGCAACCGGAATCAGCTGTGTATTTTCTGTCTTGAACATGCATTCCTCCTGTGAATGAATGACTTGAATCAGTGAGTGGGTGACACTGCATCCCTGCGCGTTTGCTCACAACTGACTCACAGCTCAACTGAACTAAGAACGGATCATTTCAGGATGAAAGGTGGATTAGGGTTAGGAAAACTCGTGGTTTGGGAGAAAATGCAACCGGATGGATGCGATTGTGTTGTCTTGGATCAGATGAAGATGAAATCAATCAGGCCACAAGTTGGTTCTAAGTTCTAGCTGCTTTAATACATGCATAGTCAGACATCTTTTTTTTATTTGCTTTACTTTTTTGTTTTCCTGCTTGCTCCTGTTACTTTCAAGGAAAAGGCACTAGAGCAGAGTAAAAGACACACCAAGTCCAAGTGAAAAAATGTAAAAGACAAATTCCAAGTCCTAGAGACCTGGACCTGACTGACAAAATCTGAAATCAAGACTCTTCAATGTATCCAGGGGATAAACAGTATATAATCCACAATAGTCAGATGCAAGAAAGAATTATTAATGAGCAGGTGAGCCACAGTGTCCATAGTTACTGTTGCTGGATTTTCCAATTGCAGTCCACTGAGCAGCTAGAGAGGGTTGTTATGACAACACGCCTGTTATTGAATGCTTTAGAGAAAGGTCACAGTGTGAATGTCTCTCAGCAGAACAGCACACAGTGTTCTTATTCACTTCACTGCTGTGCTAAGTGTGATGTACCCAGGCTAAATACAACATGATGACAGCATACCATGTGCCAGCTAGTTCTGTACCTTTGAACTCTCTGAGGAGCTGGATCTGACAAAAGCCGTGCTACTTAAATAAGGCATTTTGCAACATCAACATTCAATTCATATTTAATGTCTCCTGGGAGCACGGGTGTCAAACCAGTTGCCTCTTCTTCTGTAGTGTCTTCCGAGCTGCGCAGGCCTTCACTTCAGTCCTGTGTAAATCTCTGAGTCAAATGCAGTGTGACACTCAGCGATTGTCAGATGCTATAGTAACAGTGAGGGACAGGGACTGGGAGATGTTATATCTGTTACTCCTGCTGTCAGATGCACTTACTGGCAGCTCACAGCCCACCGTTTGTCATCCGGATACTCCCCTGGTGCTCCTCACTGCAGAGCCTCAGCCAGGCCTCAGAGCTGTAAGTAAGCACACAGTAAATGGCCAGACTGCACCAGAAGTCCCAAGTGGCCCTCTGGAAATGAACTGAGTGGCCACCTGTAATAGAATTATACAGTGAATAGTACATCCAGATAAAATTAGATAAGAATAATAAATAAAGTAATTGAAAGCCAAAAAACACTCAACAAACATAGGTGCTCTTTGCAGTCAAGGGCCTCGACAATTACAAACATGAAAAACATTTCTTTTATACTCAGAATAAAATAGAATACAATAAAGCTTTGTTGACCATATGGCCATTAACTCTGATTCAAACATCCCTTGAAAACCATACATTTTCATATTCAAGAAAACTCGACAGCCATGTGTTAAAATCTGCTCAGTTGCCTGGGTGTGGAGTGTTATGGGAAATACAGGGAATGACTATTCTAAAGTCTGAATATTGTATTCTTTTTTATCATTATACTAAATTAGAAAACCAAAATGATTCATTACTCAATAACATTTGATAGATGTATCACAATGAAAAGTGGTAATATAATCATACAAGAACTTTGTCACATGCACATGTAGGATGTGCAGTGAAATGAAAAATGGCAATGCCCACAGAGATACAGGGTTCGTACACAGTCTTGAAAGTTTGGAAAACACCTAATTTTAACCTTTGTTTTCAAGGTTAGGAATATGCTTGAATTCGAATAAACTCTTTGAAAAATGCTTGATTTTCAACATAATCTGGTGTTTCATCATCTACGGAGCCCCGGAGTGGCCATAGAGAGAAAAAATATATATATATATCGAGGTCACGTTTTACTACATCGAGGGCTCGAAATGCTGTTGCGTGCGCACGAGATACAATTCGTTACCACATTCTGATTAATTCGTTACCACGTTTTGATTCAACAACACCATTAGCTATCCCCTAAATAAAAAAAGATCTATGTGCCAGCTGTTTATATATGTTTATATATTCTTTTTTTCTAAAACATTCAGTAACTCCATTGTCTATGGGTTTGCTCTCTCACAATCACTCATGTAAACCAAAAATCGTTTAATATTTGAAATGAAATGATCACGATGTCATATTTGTTTGTATGTGATTATAAAGGCTTCGAGAGCCTGGAAAGTTTTGGTTTAGGTACCTTTAAAGTGCTTGAAAAGCTGCTTGAATTTTACTCTTAAAAACTGTACGAGCCCTGGAGATAGTGCAGAACCACAACAATACAAAAGAAATGACAATAATATTCATATGTTTAAAAAAAATACATTTTATATATATATAAAAATATGAAAATTAGAAAATATATGTGTGTTGTTTCTCAGCAGTTTATGTGTTCAGACCTGCTCTTGGTGTGTTTCTGAAGTCTACAGGGCTGTATGCCCAGAGCAGAGAGCTGCAGTCCACACAAGGTTTGGCTCTGCAGCAACAGTCTACAGTGGAGCAGGTGATTTATTCCACCTGTCAGCACAGCAGATGCTCCGGTAGGAAATTCCAGTGTTTGGACTCCAGCAGATGCCTCCTTTCATATATGGTGACACACAGACTAAAGCCAGAAGGCTCAATGACAATTATATCCACCCCAATCAATACTGGCTCCCAACAGGGAAGACCTCTAATGTGCTTCCACCTAGTTCTGCATGTCTGATTGAACTTGAGCATGTTTTAAACACATAATTAGCATATGTGTTCAAACATTCCTGTGCTATATGTGACTTTTAATTGAACAGAAGTTTGTCCCGAATATGTACAGTATAACAACAAAGTTCAGAAACAATCACTCAGTCATAGTTGCACCAGTCTCTGGGAATATTCAGCCTGTCTCTCATTCACTTCAGTTGAAGCCTGTATGATGAAGAACACTTCCTATTTGGTGTGAGCTCTGGATGGCTCAGGTGTTATCTTGCACTGCGCTTGTGGGAAATTTTATTCAGCAAATGTGGTATAATATTGAGTATAATGGTGAATCAGTATTGAATCATTGCAGGGTAAGGTCAGAGAGGTCAAATAAATCATAATCAATATTACAGTATTATGTATAAGTCAATCAAAGTCAATCATATTGATAATGGTCAGGTAAAGTCATAATCATGATGTAGTCATGTGTTGTTGGATGTGGGCACAATCACAGAAGTCTTGTATTCTTAATTAAGTGCAGCAGCTGACAGTGGGAGGTTAGAGTGTATCAGACAGAGGAGTATTATTCTGAGGACAGTGGGAAAGAATCCTTGAGTGAAAACAAGCAGTTCCTCATTTGATACTAAAACAATAGTGTGGCCTAACAATGTAGCATGATCTATAAGAATATAACTGTATGATGAATCACTGGAAGTCTGAGAGTGCATAGCCAGGTGAAAACATCAGAGTCAGGCGAGCTGTGTGCACACAGACGATGCTAAGGAGCACATTGACCTGCTAAAAGAACACAATGACCTTTAAGGAGTGTACAAAATCAGATGTTCTGAAAACACAGAGGAAACATGAAACAGAACTAATAAAAGCATGAATAGCAGAGAAAGGATGTTATGAAAAACACAGAGAGCTCTAGCAGTATGATTTTTTTTAAAAACAGACAGACAGTCATGAATATACACCATTAGCTCATAATCAATGAGGTCAGGCCTTTGGGATGTGGGATTCACCTGGACTTTGACACGATGTTGGGAGCACAGAAGGAGGGGTAACAAGAAGAGTATGAACAGTTTGAAAACATCACAGAAATTAGGCCAAGGTCAGCAGGTGGTTACACAACTTTGAGCCCACAGAAGGAGGGGTGAAAGGGGTGGCTATATAAGATGTGTGCGTTGGATTGTCAGTTACTTCATGGACTGACTCAGGTTTGTGTGTGCTTGTATGCTTGACTGTTGGTTGCTCCATGAACTAACTCGGGTTTGCTGTACTCAGTCAGTAAACTTCATTCATATTTGAACTCTTTTGACTCAGTTGAATTATTTTTGAGTATTGAGGTGTACTTATAGTGTGGTGAAAATCCTGAAGACATCTGGCCCATCTTTGGGATTTTCTCTACCACACGCTGATGACAGATGAAAAAAAGGCGTAGTTTTTAACAAACGTCACTCAAACAAGAGGAAACAGTTCATTTGTTGGAGAACCTGAAGAAATATACACTATATTACAAGCTTTATCCTTTCATTAGTACATGCAGAATTAATGTTTGTGGTATGACATACAGAAAAGTTCTCAAGACCAAATGTTATGTCCAGTTGCCTTTGATCTACTACTGATATCCTATTACCTGAATGACCCACACATTCAAACACACTGAATGCCAGAAGAGTGAAAGATGTGTTCACACAGTTTCACTCCTTGTGGATCTCCATCTGGATCTCCCTCCACTAGTCTTTGGCCCAGTGTGAGCTGTCACACCAAGGGTGTGCACTGTCAGAGTACTAGCTGTCTTAGGTGGAGTTCAAAACCAGGCAGTTCATACATGGTTTATTTCCCCTCAAATCTGCATGCACTTTGCAGTGAGAGGTATGCTGATTCTAACACAGCAGCATGCAGGGCAGAGAGTGGCAGATGGCTGAAAATCTTGGTTTCAATTTCCGAAGGGGGCTGAATTGTTCCTCCTCCACAGACTGGGAGCGTTTTGATCAGAGCATGTCAGCTCTAAGCGCAGAGATTATCATCTATAGTGTGTTCATGTGTCTGATGATGTTTTAGCTCTTTACCACATGGCACAGATTCTTTTTCATCTGTTATTGCAGGGAGCCTTATGACCATTCAACTGACTGACTGAAAATGTGGAGGAATACTAACTTACAGTCTTTGTAAAAACTGACTGCAACAGATGGACAGGAGATACAGACGTTTCCTCTATTGACTTATCTTATTATGTAAGGGCAGGGTTGGGAGGGTTACTTTAAAAACGTATTCCCATACAATTACTAATTACCTGTTAAAAAATGTAGTCAGAAACCTAATCCATGTATCACAATATTAAAGTAGCGTTACTTTACGTTACGTTTGGATTACCTCAGTACCAAATATGCAAATAAAGACAAAAGAAAAGAATAATTAGAATGAGAAGTTTGTCTTACTATTCCTCCTTTTTGTTATGTGCGAATGCACGTTTAGATTAATAGCGGTAATTATGCACATTTAAATGTACTTTGTTAAGTATGTTATTCACACTTA